>VMKM01004783.1:0-12521 GCA_008360985.2 Macquaria ambigua | reverse complement strand
AGGCAATATGCTACAACAGTTAAACAGTTTTAAATTTGAAAAGTAAAATTATCTCCTTGAGATATAATTGAGAAGCTGGTATTCCCTGCCTTAATTCCACTCAGCCCTGCCTATCCAGCCACCATTGCCCTCAACTCATCTTGCCAGCCATCCCCACTGTCTAGCCCTCTTGCTCCTGCTCTACCTGCTCCACCAGCCTCCAGCTTTCTTGCTACTAACAAAGACCAGTACTAAGCTCATGGACTACTTATGGAAGAAGTAGGTTTTATCCCACATCAAATTTAGACAAAAATAATTATTTTTTCTCTGGGAGGGACTTTGACATTTGATTTGATTACTTAAAAACTACACAGTAAAAGTGTGTCATAGTATTTGTGCAAGTAGTCTAAGAAGTACTAAGTCTAAGAATACCAGGCTCATAGACTACTTATGGAAGAAATTGTTTTTATTCCACATCAAAGTTAGGCACAAATACTCGTTCTTGTTGCCTGGAAGGGACTTTGACATTGGATTACTCAAAAACTACACAGTAAAAGTGTGTCATAGTATTTGTGCAAGTAGTCTAAGAAGTACTAAGTCTAAAAATACCAGGCTCATGGACTACTTATGGATTGTAACTATAATAGACTCCCATACATTTTTCAATGAACACGCATTCTGTTCCTCAATCGAAAATAATGGAAATGAAACCCAACGCCATCCTTTACTTTGAAATCCGGAAGTATTCATTGGTGGGACTTATGTTAGCTTTAAAGTGTAAACGCTGGATGAATTGCGCACTCGAAATACAGGGGCGGCTAGTTTAACCATACAGACGCGAATGACGGCTGGCTTGACCGCAGTGTAGAGAACAAATAGACATGTGACTAAGCAACAGTAAAATTGAGCTGTAAAATGATATCAGGGAAGCATGGGATGTTGGGTGTTTTGTTGTGATGTACTGAGGTGAAAATAAAAATCTGAGCTGCATCATAACAAGATACAGTCACGCTTGTATGGTGTGGGACTGATGTGACACAGTCATGTAGAAAAATGGACATTGATATTAAGGATACTGTAGGGACAAGGACAGAAAGAGAGAGAGAGAGAGGTAATCCTTAAGATTCATAGATAAAGTGATATAAGTATTTAAATCAGAGTGGAAATTGTAGATTTTCAGGCTCATCCATATGCAGTCTAACACAGCAGTCAGTGAAACCTCTAATTTTACTTTATTCTTATTTTGTCACCAGATAAACAGCTTGAGTAAAGTAGCATTTATTGCATTTAATGACACCATGCAGGTGTGTCTATGCTTTGCGGTCACTCTGTGTACGTTTCCATTATAAAATGAGGACAGGTGTCATGGTTGTTGACAGTGGGATGGTAACAGTTGCTCAGGTGTCTGAAGGAAACGCCCCCTGGAGACAGACAGGCATGTGCTGGTGACAGACGGAGCAGCCTACTTTCACTGTGGAGCTCAAACCTTCAGCTTCAGCCGCACAGAGAGCGCTCAGGTGTTATGGATGGACAACGTATCCACACATGTATGCCACTATTTCAGCGTGTTTTTGTGCCTTTACTGTAAAGAAACAACAACAACAACTTATTTATTCAGGAGGTGTGTGTTTGAATTAACTCTCGGTTATGGATCGACTGGATGAATGGAGCTTCAAGTCCAAGAAAATGGACCTGCAGGAGGATTTCTACTTCGACTACGGAGCGGAGGAAATAACAGATTATCAAGACCCCAATGAACTTCTGGCTGCTTTGAAACAAAAGGAGGAAGAGGTTATTTTGGCAGCCCAGCTGGGAAACGCATTGCTCCTGGAAAACCGTCAGTTGAAAGATCAGAGCGACAGACTTCATGAACAATACGCAGACAAGCTGGAGGTAAGACCAATGTGCTTTTATTATACAGAGGAGCGGCGATAGAGCTCAAATAAATAGTGTATAATGAAAGATTTAAGATGAAGTATGTGGTTTTAAAAGATTTGACGACGTTGCTGCGTCTAATGTTTGAAATTAGTGAGTGAGAATGAAGTGAAGTTTCCTTGTTTTCAGCCACGCGGGTTTGCAAACTCATTAATAACGTGTTAAAATATCACCTTAAATCCTTTAAAAGTGGTATCAGACTGTAGAGTAGAGCAACTTTGGGAGACAAATTATTCCACTATAGAAAATATACTCCACATGTATCTTGGCGTACAAGGCAAGAATGTATCACACATTATACTGACCATAGATAATAAGATTATTTTAACCCAGATACAAATGCTAAATATATGAAAAATACACCCTGTTGGCAGTTTCTTTATTGTTATATGTCCAAATGACAACTTTAAATATCATAGAGAGCTATATATGACTTGCAGTTTGACAAAATAACGGAGAAAATACGCATGAATTTGGTGAGAAACAACGTGAACAATAGCAACATACAGTAGGCTGAACATCATTCATATTCCTATATATATATATATATATATATATATATATATATATAAACGTCAATATATATCAGATATCCATAGGAAATCTACTGTTAATGTATAGAGGAATTTATATGATCTTTACCAAAGCAGCTGTCATTCACATACTTTAGTGTAAAAGTTGGTTCCACTCAGATACTTGTTAAACTTCCTGTGTGTGATCAGGTTCATGCCTCTGAGGTCTCACTGTACTCTCTTTCTTTTGTGCGGTTCCAGTGATTACAGAAGTATTTCTATCTTAAGAGACACGGCTCTACTGAAATGTTTCTCAGGCTGTTTCAAAGAAAGAAACTTACTCCTTATGAGACATCAGCAGTTCACTTTCTAAGCATCTTGAAATGACTTTGTGATGATTCTCCAGATTGTATAAATGTCTACTAAACAACAAATGAATTTAACCTAACAGCAATGAAGCAAGAGACAGCAGAGGAAACGTCTGCAGACTTTTACACGTGTTTGTCTTCGTTGTGAAGCTGCAGAAGCATCACACGCCTGAGCGGTTATGACTTTTTCTCAGGGTGAATATGCTGATGTCTCCTTCAGATGATCAATCTTTAATCTTATCAGGTGTGACTACGACTTAAATCACACATAGGCACAGTGTGAATGTGACAAGTACTTTACAAAGTGCAATAAAGCTGTGGCAAGGACTTATCTGCCTAGAAACTGATTCACACCTTGATAAATAGTTCTCCTTGTATGGAATATAAGGCTGCAACTAACGATTATTATCATTATCTATTATCTGCTGATTACTTTATCTGTTAATCGATTCATCATCTGGTTTATAAAATGTCAGAAAATAGTGATAAATGCCCACTTTCCTAAAGCTCAAGGTAACGTCTTCACATTGCTTTTTTGGAGATAAAAGGATATATTTTACTATCAAATAAGACAAAGAAAAAGTTGAGACGATAAAACGAGGGAAGTTATGCTTGAAAAATGACTCAAACTATTAATCAATTATCAAAGTAGTTATTAATTTTCTGTTGATCGACTATTCGCCTAATCGATTAAAAGTTTCAGATCTAATTGAATATATGAAAAGAGATTTGACATAAATGCTGTAAATTCCCCGAGCATCCTCAGATGCTCCATTTTCATTCAGATTCCAGCTGTGAGACATTTCCCATGATCCTTTGCAGCTCTGAATGAGGCTTGCTGGCACATTTTGTCACTCAATTTCCTTTTCAAAATAAAAAGTTATCATTGCAACGTCCTGTTGGCGATAAAGATGATTTATAAGCATTATACATTTAAACCAATGCAAAGTATAAAGAGCTTCTGTTGAATGAACTGTAACTGTGCCCCCCCCCCGTGTAGGAGCTGGAGCAGGACAGGCATGATCTGCGGCTGAAGCTGGAGGGCTGCCAGTCCGAGTGGGAGAGCCAGGTGGGGGACCTGGAGAGGGATGTGAGGGAACTGAGCGCCCAGGTGGAGCGGCTCACCCAGGCCCTCAGCGAGGCCGAGAGGGACAAGAGTCGAGCCCAGCTGGAGCACAGCGAGCACACTCAGCGCCTCAGGGAGCAGCTCAACACTGTGAGTCCCACACATGAGCTTTAATGTCTGCATCACCTGAACTGGAGGGGAACCATAGATGTTAGTTCGAAGGTAACTGAGCCTCTGTGAAACAAACACCTGAGCGGTGGATCCAAAGCTGCTGCAGGTCTTCCGAGTAAAACTAGATAAGACGGGCTGTCGGCCAATCCGCACACTGAAACTCAATGTTCTTTGCAAACCACTCCGGTATCAGTCTGACTCAGTCTAATCTGCTCTAGAGCGAGGCCAGACTCTCAGGCTGTTTATAGACTCAGAGCAAGGCCATGACAAAATGCTTGCTGTACAAACATGTTTTGATTTTTTTTAAAAATTGTTTTCATCTGAGCAGGAGAGATAGAAGTGGAGTTTGTCAGTCGGTAGCTATGAAACAAAGTCTGAGTTGTTGGTTTCAGGCAAATGATCCGTGCCAGTGTGGAGCAGAATGGAAATGATATGTAAACAAGAAGGGGAGGGAAAGTTAATGCCATGATGTGATTTTAGATCAAGGACAGAGGGAGGAAAGCGTAGAAAAGCTCTGGAAGATGCTGGTTTTGCTTTTTACTCCCTTCCAGTCATGCATGTTTGTTAATTTTATTAATCATTTAAGTCACTTTTTGAGCAAAAATGCAGAACATTCTCTGATTCCTGCTTCTCAAATCTGAGGATTTATTGCTTTTCTCTGTTTTATATCACTGTAAACTGAATATCTTTGAGTTTTGGACTGAACAAAAGAAGATATGTGAAGACTTCACCTTGGGCTTTAGTAATTTCTTGACGTTTTATAGACCATTAATCGATGGGCAGATTAATCAATTATAAAATAATCATTAGTTGCAGCCCTGCATGAGAACATTACAATCTATTAAACCAGATCCAGTTTATTTAGTAACATGAAATTAACCTTTAACAAAGAGCCCAGATGACATAATGGACAAAATAACTGGCAGCATACAGCTGACTCAAATCTTTATCAGCTCAGACGGGTTCAAGTCAAATATTTATGATCTCCAGTGTTCGATCCCAAGGAAACAGTGTACACTGGGAGGAAAATCAAACCTGTGACATATTTTACGGCCTCTTATCAGTCAACATGGAGGAGCGGATTGGAGCTGGACAACCTTGAGTATTTTTCCAGGCTGAGAAAGTAGGAAACATTTTGCTAAACATTACAGTTGTGACGTGTTGCGTTACACACGACCGATTGCTTAGTAGAGCAGCAAAAAGAACAGCAAACCTGAGCTTGCAAAGTTAAAAATGAATCCAAACAACAGTGTGCGCCCTCCCATAAGTCAAGGTCCGCAGAATAAGGAACTATGAATGTCCCCCTCCACCCCCTCTGTGGCCAGGCTGAAGGACTTACCGAGGGAAGCAGACTCCCTAGAAGTTCAGGAAAAAGTCAATTTAGATAAAAGGTGCTATCTCGGTTTGGGGCTGTTCAAGGAGGAGGAAGTGGAGAAAATGTTTTATTTGGCTGCACGGCACCAGACATGGGCACCTCTGGACTGTGCGTGGTTGTAACAGCCAGAGGAGAGAGCGAAGAAGCTCCATGTCTGACGTGTCTTTGCCAGAAGTGGTGAAGGCTGCTGTTGCTTCTGTTGCACCGCTGCCTGCTGCGGTGAGTCGTGTCTGTATGTCTGTATGATTACGTGTGTTTGTACAGGCGCTCCCACAGTTATGACTGGAACAACAGAGTTTGTCCTGTGTGTCCTGATCGGGCTTCAGTAGGCCATTTTTTTTTCATTATCAGTTAATCTGTTGATTATTTCCTCAATAATCAATCATCTCAAGCTTCAAATGTCTTGAATTGTCTGACCAACAGCACAAAACACAAAGATATTTAGTTTAGTATCTTTGAAAACTAAGAAAATCAGCAAATATTCACATTTGGGACCAGAAGACAATCTTTGGACCAGTAGCATATTTGCCTCCCTCAAACAATTAATTTGTTAACAAAATGTTGCCGGATGATTTTCTGTCCGTCGACTAATCGATTATTTGATTAATCGGTTCAGCTGTTGGCTTCAATAGAGTTTTTTTGGAGCAAGTTTATTCATTTGTGTCCTTATGTGTCTTAATGTTGTAAACTTTAGATCATTTCTGTGTGCACTATGTCTCTCATGGATCCTAGCAGACCTTGAAACTCTATATCCTGATTGTGAGAGTGTAACCGGAGCGTAGCAGGAATCTGGAGGAGGGCGTTGGTGTCGCGCCGCAGAAACCTGAGCGAGAAAGAATTCATCGCGTTAACCAGCAACAGTAAAGCAAAGCTCCGATGTGATGGGAAAGATTAGCTGCGACTCTCCATCCTGGTGCATCAGAGGAAGCGGCTGCGTAAAAACAATGTTGGCGTGTGCCAGATCGTCACAAGGTTCAGAGCTGACTGTTTGGACAGTTGCAGGAAAGTAGGTGTTAAAATATCAGGGAGTGTTTGTTCTGATTACATTACAAATGGGGTCATTCCTGGAACTGAAACACAAAGTGAGGACACTTAAGTGGAAGCATTAATGAGTATGTCTAGTGTCTGATGCATCTCTTTGTTAATTAATTACTTGACTCTGAACATTTAACAAGAATAAAATATATATATATATATATATATATATATAATCTGATTCTGAGGAGTCAGCAGGTTATGACATTTTTCCACTGAAGGAAAGAAAAATGAGATTAAGACATCTTGCTGGTTTAGTTTGAAAATGTTCCACAGCTCAACATTATCAGTTAGAAATTGGGATATAAACACATCTAGTGGATGAGAAATTCCAGACTGGAAAGGGAGTCTGATTATTGGATGATAAGCGGGAAATGTTGATAATATTCAGTTTGTTTCGTGGGCAGAGGCATTTACTCAACTCTAAAGAAATCAATAACATAAGTTCAGGACATTCGTTTGGCCCTGTGTCAAGTTAGATTAAGTTTGACCATCAGTCATTCACAGTTGTGGTTATCATGATTTATGTTTATACCAGCTACTCTGATTCACTTTGCCACAGTCAATATTGAATCTCACAGTTCTTCGATAAAATAATATTTGTAGTTAGACTTTCCAAAATGATAACAAACAGTTGCCAGTTTATTAGGCACACCTAGTTAAAACTAATGCAGTCCTGGAATAAATCCAACTTTCGTAAAGGTTATACTGTTCATCTTTATGGTCATTTTAGAAGCTGTAGATTGAGAAGCTGTTTGATAGGAACTATTATGATAATCAATTAATTGTTACATTTACATTTGCAGGCTCCAACTCTTCAAATGTGAGGATTTGATGATATTTCTTTGATGAAACATGATGGTAAACTGAATATTAATATTGGAATTTTTGTCAGACAAAACAAGTCATTTGTAGATGTCACATTGGGCTCTGAGAAATTATGATAGGTGCTTTGTCACAATTATTTCGGGCTGCAACTATTTGAGTAATCTGTTGATTATTTTCTTGATTCAATGAAATAGTGAAAAATGCCTGTTATAATTTCCCACAACCCCACCAATCGATGTCTTCAAATATCTTGTTTTGTCCGACCAACAACACAAATCCCGAAGATATTTAGTTTGCTATCATGTGTTCACCCTAAGAAGCTGCAACCAGAAAATATTTGACGTTTTTGCTTAAATAAATGAATATTTGACCATCAAAATATTTGCCAAGCAATTTCCTGTCGATCGACTAATTGGTTTATTGACTAATTCTTGTAGCTCTTCTATTTTTTCTTACATTTCATCGTCTAAATGGAGCCCAAATATTTGGTCCACGTCGTTTTTGTCTGGGTGTGGATGAAATATTTGGTGATTTGGTCTTTTCTGCGTTACCTTTTCACCTCCTGCTTTCCACCCAGCGTTACATGACCCCCCTCCCCTGGCCGTGGATCACAGTGTGTTATTGGACGACTGTGACAAATCCCTCACTGTGGATTTCCGTTATTGTAAAAGGAGACGTCTGAATTGAGGCGAGCCCCCGTGACCTCTGCTCCCTCTACCAGCATCACGCAGCTCACAGACAAAAAGGGAAAGACAATATACATCGGGGAGAGATATAAATCTTTCATTTGCTCCTTTTGATGTTGCCCCTCATACCGCAACATCCCATCATCCCGGGGGAAAGCCGTCTGTTCTGCGTGCTCCCTGAGGGGCTTGGCTGTAGCTTGGGTAGTCAGCTGTCCGATACCTCAGTGTTTGGGGCTGGTGAAGGCCTGAGGCTTTGGGGGGCCGTGTGAGGGGATATCATCTTTGTGTCTCTACCAAATGGAGCGTCCTCCTTCCACTCCTGTTGTGGTGATTCTCAGTGGGTCGCTGCCTCTATTGTGGAAGGGGCCCGTGCTGACGAAACGAGGCAACAGTAATGACGACTTTCATCTGTAAGCCCCCCCTGCCCTTCTCCTCCTCAAAGTGTGTCTGCATGCTATGTTTTGTTTTTGTCCATTAGTGCCTGCTTTACTCTCGTCACACACACACACACACACACTTCCCACTAATTTTAGCCCTCACGCCTGCCTCACTTCCTCCATACACTCCTAGAAACACGTACACACAAGCTGTCCCCTCCGCTTCACCCTCATGATGTCCAAGTTTACCCTCCGCCACATTGTTGTCTGATGTGGCAATGATGATGTCACAGACAAGACCAAGATGCCCTCCGCTCCATCTGCCACAGAGGCCAGCCTTTCATCTTGTATTATGTGGCGGTGATGGGACCTGACAGGGGCCCGCCAAACTGCTGAGTAAGGGGAACTCAGGGTCCCGGACCAGGACTGGTGGTGGTGGGTGGGGGTTGAGGGGATTGGGAGGCTTCAGAGTTGGCACAGCAGCAGCAGTTTTAGTTTTTTAAAGCTTCAAAATCATCTTGTGTTTGAGAGATACGTTTTGAGAAAGTAGTTGATTTACAGAGAAACTAAAATCATTTAACACCTGATGTGACTTGTGGTTTGTCAGTGACTGGCTAATTGTTTCTGTTCTTTTGATGGACGAGTGGTCACAGGAGTCATGTTGCTTTTTGTTCAGCTAATAAAAGTGGTTTCCAGCCTTTTTGACTTGGAAAACCTGTGGAAACAAAGTTTTGTTTACTTTCAGTGTTTCTCACCAAAACGCATTGTGTGTATCCTTGAGGCCTGACAAACATAGTGAATGCATTTCCTTCCTCATGAAACATTTGCAAAACAGATTTTTTTTCTTGATTGTTTATATCCATGTTTGCTAGCTAGTTTACTGTGCACGTTTCTTGTCAACTGTCGATCAGTTGAGCAGCATGAAACCATCGGTGGGATTGTGCATCGTGTTGCTGCGTGCTCTTGCATGTGATACAAACAAAACAGGGACCCACTTGTAAAAACATTGCTCTATAGCGCTACTAGTGGTTAAAAACTCCACAGGGTACCTTTAAAATGAGCCAATATGTACTTGTGATCCCTCATCAGGTTACGGGTTACACATGAGTTTTGAGCAGTTCAACAAAAAATATTTTTCCTTTTCAAAGAGTTTTATCTGAAGGATTTTTGGAGGCCTGAAGAGGTGAAAATGTCTATATTTCAAGCAAAAATGAGAGAAAAGTTAACAGTTTTGTCTTTCTTACTCCTTTTAATCATCTTGTGACCCCTCAGATTTTATCTTTAGACCTCTAGCTTGGGAACCACTGGGTTGATATATAAGCAGTTCTTCGAAAAAGGCAGTAAAACCATCTCTCATTCTTCTTGTATGGCCTGCAGCAAAAACCATACCAAACACGTTTAATTTTAGTCACCTAATCCCTACTTTTCAGGCAGGTATCATATTATGTTTCTTCTCATCTGGGTCTAGATTACAGGATTTTACCTCAGAGAAACCTCCCGCTATGTATCCGGTTATTTTTAGATTCAAGATTGTGGTCTCAATTCACTTTAAGCTCGTGCCTCAGGCGAGCTTTGTTTTGGAGTTTCAAGTTGACTGATCCAAACGTATGATTCCACTTTTCTTGGTCATACTTTGATTTCTGGATAAGTGAACCTTTTCTGTGCTTAAATCTCTCTGTAACCTCCTCCTCATGTCTAAAAGCAAAAGCAACATCTCTTTTTTCTCCATTTGTGAATGTGGTGGAAATTCCCTGTTTACTGCTTATATTATTCCTGTTTTATATTTTTACAAGGTTGTGTGTCTCTCTTTCTCCTCTATGTGTGCAGATCAGTTTGACCTTCGGTGTGTAAGGCCTTAAGCCAAGCATCCTCCCTTCTTCCTGTAAGAAGCTCGTATCTTTTCTCTCTCACAGAGATAGATCGGGAAGCTCTGTCTCTGGAAGAAGGAGGAAGGATAAGACAGCCTCGTTATGAGTGCTAGTATTATTTGAAGACAAAGCATCTATGCTAAGACAACTTTCACTTTTTTCTATCATTGATCTGTCCATCAAACTTGAGTGTAACTTCATTCTGTGGTCTTTCATCTTATGAAGGCATGAAGCCCCGTATGCATACGAGAACCTGTAGGCCTAATAAACACTCAACAAAGAACTGTTTATTGTTGAATTCACTTTGTTACAGATATTTCTACAGCAGTGAATCTCATGTGTGTGTGTTTCTCTCTGGTGTGTGTGTGTGTGTGTGTGTGTGTGTGTGTAGGCGATGGAGGTGGAGAGAGCCATGTCCAGTGAGCTGCAGGCTCTAAAGCAGGAGCTCCAACAAAAAGGAAGCCACAACAGGCCGCAGGGTGAGGAGCTGATCAGTGCCATGAGGGAGCAGGTAACTACTACCATGCACGAAACACGCTCTAAATGCTGAAACCAAACCAAAGCTGATACTAAATGTAACTGTTGAAAGGATGTTCATGACCAGAACACACTGCACCAGCGTGTCTCTATGTGTTTTCATATTATATTTCCATTAAAATGAAAAGAAAACAAGTAGAAAGAAGATACAGCACAAATACAAAAATGAGGCAGCAGATTTTCACAATAAAACATCGTCATTTTTACCTCCTATTATGTTTCTTTCTTTTTATAGATAAAAAATGAGACCAAACTTCACAGAACTCCCCTCGATAATTGTTAGACCTTTCGATTAAAGATTCAAAAGAGGAAATATCAGTCATTAATTTTAGCCATTCAGCAAAATCAGGCTTTGTCAGTGACGAAGATCAATCATCAAGTGCCAATAAAGCCTGCCAATGCAAGTCCAAATTTTTGTTTGGATTTACCTGGTGGTAGAAGAGACCTGTCTCCTAATAAATATAGCTGGGGAGATTCTGGAAAATGGTTAATGCAACCACTATTCACTCATTTCCAAAATAGAGAAAGGAAACTTCCCACATTAAATGAAAAGTCCCTGCTTCATTTTTACAGTTTGTTTTTTCAGGAAGAATAAAGTCAGAGAAAAACTTCCAAATATTTGCAGCACCTCTCCAAACACTCGCAGCTATCAACATTGGTGGATTGATGGCGTGTGATGCAAGCGAATGGTGGTAGTTAGAGAAGAGTTAGTCAGAGAAGACATCACTTTTTAGTCATATTTAAGATCTGTGTTTGTGTGTGTGTTTTCAGGTGTTGCGTCTCACCCAGAAGGAACAGGTACTGGAGGAGCGTTTGGAGAGTGTGTGTCAAGAAAACACTGAGCTGAGGGCGAGTTTGGCCTCTTTACACACACGCCTGGCTCTGCATGACCAACTCAAGCAGCAGCACAGCCAGCAGGTACATATACAAATACATTACAGGCTTGTGCTGAAACACACACACACACACAGGCAGGCAGGCAAACGCAGACAAGGCAGCACAGCTCAGTGCGGTTAGTTGGTGTATGAATGAAAGAGCCTCAATAACAAAGGGAGTTTCTGCTCTCTGTCTGGCAGCCTGGGTTTCGGCTGGGATTGTGGAAAGCGTTGCTAAACAATCACCTCATCCCCGTCATTGTAACTTCCACCCGCAATTCTGGATTCCACTCGTGTTCGTTTAGTTTCATGCTGGTCCGGAGGCTGGAATCTGGCACGTCAGGATTTCTGTTGCACTGAACGTTAGTGGAAACACAAGTGTCACATGACAGCTTTTTAAAAAGCACACATGACCTTGGGTAAAAACAGTTTTGTCTTATCATATCCATCTCTCTGTGTTTATCATCATTAGAGGATTCAATCTGAAGATTCATAATGTTGTTTTATCTCAGTCTCTATCATTTGTTGTACTCGTTGCTAACCTCAGATTCACGTCAGTGCCTGCGGGTTTCTTCTCTACATTCATGTGTGTGTTCATGCATGTGTGCGCACCTCCTTGTGTTTTCAGCTAGCCGAGGCGTGGCAGGAGGCCGAGGCGGCGCGGGGTCGCTCACAGCAGCTGCAGGCCCAGGTGGAGGAGCTTCAGGAGGAGGTGTCCCTGCAGGAAGCCAGGAGCCACGGAGATGCCTCCCTGCTGTCCGAGCTGGAGAGCAGCCTGGAGACGGCAGAGCTGGGAGTCAGCAAGGAAGAGGTACTAAAGCAGCAGGAGTCGAGCAGATTACTCTTAAACGCTGTCAGACTACAGTGTTTTAAACCATTAAGCCACAACAGGAGAACGATTTGGCTGAA
>VMKM01004782.1:0-12521 GCA_008360985.2 Macquaria ambigua | reverse complement strand
CATGAGAAGTTCAGTTTACAACAGTTTACTTTAAATCCATTTTAAGTATTTATTGCAGGGGCTAAGCAGCAGATTAATCAAAAGTAAAAAATCAATCAGTCATAAAAATAATCAAAGATCCTTACTCTCTCGTCCTTACTGATTCTTATAATCTAAGTCGGAGAAGGGAGGCTAGCCAGCTGTTGTAAACCTTCCTAATTCCTCCTGCCAAGAGTCTTCAATGAAAGTCCAGAACTCAGTACAAAGTCACAAAGTCCCAAGGCGTTCCCCTCCCCTGATGGCAGGGAGAGCTGAGGCTCCCTGCAATCCAGTTTTGTCAGCAACAGTCCGGTTCCTCTTGTCTCTAGTCGCTCTTTAAAAGTTGTTCCCGATCCTTCAGGGTCCTCTAGTGCAGGCTGGAGTCCGACCCGGGGTCCCACGATGTCCTCAGCTCTGCAGATGAATGAGTTGAACTGATGGTGATGAACTCTCTCTTGGTATTGATCTTTCTCAGATCAATGAGGGAACGTCTATCCTGGTTTGATCTGTGTGATTGACAGGAGACACAAAAGCAAGTGTTGTTCTTATATCTGTCTCTGTTCAGCTTACAGCCTTTTTGCTCAACTTGCTCGCCTTTTGTCGGCGAGCGAGTTGTTAGGCTACTGCTGCTGTTTAAACTTAGAGCTGTTTTTAGTCTTCTTTTTTAGCTGGTTATAATCTCTGAAGTGAGCCTCAAGTCATTTTACATTAGTGTTGTTTTAACCGTCCAGTTGATCCGCTTGTTGCTGACACACCTGAAGAAAGAATGTAGATATCATAGAGGTGACCTGCTGAGACATGCCTCAGTGCTGAGAGAGAGCTGCCAAAACACATGTGAGGACTTGGATACAGGTAACAGTGCAGAGGAACTCCTCATGTTGATGCAGGCAGAGACACAACTCTCTTTCATTTCCCCCAGTACAAACTGAAGTTTTTCATTTTCTGATTTAATAAAATGTGGATGTTTATAACTGAATTTTGGGAAGAACTGTTCCCAGAGAGGTTTAGAGTTTGGGCACCGTGTGAGGAAGTGCTGCTCTGTCTCTACAGCACCGACATGTCAGGTGAGCTTGTTAAAACATGAGCCTCACTGTGATCACAATATAGAGTTTAAATCAGCTGTTTACTGTGATGTACACACCTCCAACAAGCTGATTCTCATTCTGCACTGAAACAAACGTGTGCTCCACTTTTATATTCAGAGTACTTTGTATTCTAAGTATGCTGTAGTGCTGTGTACTTGTACATATGTTGCTGTATCCATTTCATACTCAGTGCAGTAATTCTACATGTACATCTGAATGTGAACATCATGTCTCTTCATGTGTTACTGCAGCTGTCAGAGTCGAGTGGTGATGCAGTTCAAAGTGCAGATTGATTGTAAAAGTATCCGCTGTATCATGACTCAGCAATAACTCAACTGACACATCAGTAACAGACATGAGGTGACCTCCAGCTGGAGCTCTTTATTAATCCAGATCAGATTATATTCAGTTCCTGCTCTAAACTGCATCAATACAACTACAAGTATTGATTTGCTTTTTGTTTGTATTATTGTTACTTAAATTGTCTCTAAAACCAAACAGAATGTTTTATTCTTCTGCAAAGCAGCTTTGACTCTGTGAAGCAACTTTCTAACTTTGTTTAAAACATAAAATGTGACACTATTATTTGATAAGATGTGAAAATGTACCTTGCTATTTTCTTTACTATGTAAAATAACTTTGTGGCTGTAGTGGCATGAAGGGATTGTGTTTTACAGATGTGTAACAGATGAGCAGCGTTTCTCTTTTTTGTTAATATTTGATGCATTTCTTGTTTCTCTGTAGACGTCCTCAGCTGTGTGTAGACAGAAGCTTTTTAAACTGATTTTTCAACATATGACCTCTGAGTGTTTTAATCATGTAATAACTGAGTTGGTGAATGTGCATAATCCAGCAGGAGGTTTGCATTTGTTATGAAGATCGTCATTTGTCAGTTGTCACTTGACTTCATCTAAAATAAAGTGCAGCAGGTAAACAGGCAGCATCTGTTCTTTGTGTCCTTCACACTTCAGACAGATTCTGTAAAGAGATGGTTCATGTGAGGTTTGCCCAGGACCAAACACACAAACACACTTCTTTTAACAAGCTAACAGGAGTTTTTGAGTGAATTCAAATCTCCAAATAATGACCTGCCTAAACTGCAGGAGGAGTAGACAAAATAATAATTCAGCTCTTTAGTCTTAAACACCAAATCATCAAGTAGAGATGCACCCAAAAACATCTGGTAGACAAACTGCTGAACAATCAAATCTAATCAACTTATTTTAGTCCAAACCTTGACTGAAAAAAGGACAACGTAGACCTTTATTTCCCTTTTTTCTTTCATTATTTTATTAAAAGATATCAAATCATGATAAATATGAAATATTCAGTGAATATAAAACATGAAATGAGACACTAAAGCATTTTAAAGTGTCACTAAACAGAAATACTAAAGAGCGGCAGAAGGTTTGAAGCTTGTTTGCTAAATGTTTTGAACAGACTCCTTCTGTAAGGATACCTGGATCTCAACACTTTGTTTTTCAGCTTATGGTTGATTTGGTGTTAAATGTCAGCTCGTTAGCTATACATAACCACATTAACCAGTAACAGAACCAGCTAGCATTAACGTTAAATGCTACATTCAAAGAAAACTTGGACGTCCATGTTTTTGAAACATCTAAATGGGCTTTAGAGGCCCACGACAGCAGCAACAGTTCCTGAACAGCCAGAACTGGATCAGGTTTACATCTTATTTATGCAAAAGATTTCTATCAAGCATGAACACAAACTGTCAGAGCGACACAACACCAACACAGCTGAAATGGACGTGACTAAAGACAGAAATACAAACAAAAACGGCGCCTTCATTTGGTGCCACATCCTCTCCAGTGCACAACAGACCAGAACAGGCTGTGAAGAGCCTGAGACTGACCCAACAACAACGGTTATGGTTCTTATACCACGGCCTCTTAAACAATAAAATGGCCTGTGTGTTTAAAGGTTTGATAGTCTGGCCTCTGAGAATTCTGTATTCTGATTGGCTGGGTGGTTTTGAAGGTGGATTAACTTTTAGTAACCGGACATCTATGAAGTGTGTGTTTGCAGTCCTAAATTAATGCGGCAGTATTAAACTGTGGGTAGGAACAGCATCAGTGAGGCTAAGCTAAAGAGCTTGGTGCTAGTGTTACATGTGTAACCATCAACAATAAACAGCTTCTCAGTGAGAACCACACAAACTTCATTTAATGTGTTTGATATTTACTTGAATCTGGAAGTCCAAATCAACGAACGGTCGGAGGAGGAAAGAGACATGAGGTGCCCCCATGTTAGAACAAACACCACACAAGTGCCCTCTTGGATGCCCCGATGGTAGATAAAGCATGATAAAGTGCCCTCTATACGGTGCCAGACCTGCTAGAAAAGAGTCTGGAACTGTTTCACCGTAAATGCATCCCAACTTTCTGCTCAGGATTTTAAAACTCCGAGCTCAGCCTTGTGAACCACTTCCTGTGCCCAACAACGCAAGCAACAGAAATTCTGAGGCTCAGGAGCTACATTTCATAACATCTACAAACAGAAAAGCAAGACCAGAATGAGCTAACTTAACGTATATTAAATCAATTGTGTTGCCATGGTATAAGCAGGATAACACCCTCCAAGTTTGAACGTTTCTGATTGACTCTGCGGTGACAAACTGTTTTTAACCCCCGCGTCATCCATTACAGTCAGTACAGAGTTTACTGCTGATACAGCATAAAGCATCAGTACTGTTGTTATGGTTACTTAGTAGTCACAGTACTGATATATAGTAAAATATCATCAAATCACATCCACTTGATGGTTTGGCACCAAATGATGTCCAGACATTCATGGTCCCCAGAAGATGAATCCTACCGTCTTCGGTGATCCACTGTCTGATCTTTTAGCTCCACCATGAGCTCAACATTCATGGTTTTGAGTGAAATGTCTGAAACTACAGGATGAATTGTCATAACTTGATCCTTCAACTTCTTCATCTGGCGCCATCATCAGGTCAAAATTTCAATTTGTCCAACACTTTGGTTTCTGACCAAATACCTGCAGAACTAATGACATCCCATCAGGGGGAGAAACTGGTCAGTGTGGAGGAGAGGGGGGTGTGGCCTGTTGGTTTATGATTCAGGTCTTGATCCAACACTAATGACTCTGTTCTGACAGAAAGGGGGTCCTCCAGACAGGGTCCTGATGGTTTTTCCTCTGAGAAACTCAACATCTGTACAGCTGCAGAAACTGTTCTTTTCTCATCAGTAGATTTATTAGAATAAAGTCTGAAGACAAAGCAGAGTCCAGCACAGACAGCCAGCAGAGCTGCTGTCAGTCCAACGTAGAGGCCGATCCTGGTTCTCTCTGGACTCTCTGGTTGTGGTCTCACTGTTGGTCTCTGAGTTTTGGCTGTAAAGGACATAAATCATCATTATTTCCTTCTTCACTGGAGCTGCGATGTGCAGATTAAAGACGTCAAGTTTTACTTGTTGGCAGCGCTGGTCGGTCCACGACAACATCTGTACAGCTGCAGAGACGTTTCCTTCCAGTAAATTTAGTAAAACAATGTCTGAAGGCAAAGCAGAGTCCAGCACAGACAGCCAGTAGAGCTGCTGTCAGTCCAACGTAGAGGCCAATCCTGGTTCTCTCTGGACTCTCTGGTTGTGGTCTCACTGTTGGTCTCTGGGTTTTGGGCTCAGCTGCTGTAAAGGACACCAAATAAAATGTGGGTGATTGTCTGAAGAGGAAACATTTTACTGAAACAGGAAACAAAGTCAGCAGCAGACTGACGGAGAGGAAAGAAAGACTAAATACTGTAACCCTATTCTAGATCAGTGGTTGCCATGGTAACAGGTCAACATCATTATTCCCTTCTTCACTGGAGCTGCGATGTGCAGATTAAAGACGTCAAGTTTTACTTGCTACAAGCTGAGTGCAGAAATTCAGCCTAATACAGAAAAACAGTTTCTATTGAGCGACTGAATGAAATATTGAAATAGTGCTAAAACATTAATAATGTGAGGATCGGCTGCTTTTCTCTGTTTCACCTCATTAAACTGAATATTTCTGTGTTTTGGACTGTTGCTCCAACAAAACAAGCAGCTTGAAGATTGTAGGAGGAAGACTGTTGGCAGCGCTGGTCGGTCCACGACTTCTGAACTGAAATGTCTCCACAACTATTGGATGGATTGACATGAAATTTAGGACATGTGTTGCGTGAGCTTATATAGGCCACTCTTGCTCCACCCTTGAGTGCTCTGCATCTCCTGGCAGCTTGCCAGCTCCATTCTTGCTATAGGAGTGGAGCTGGCAAGCTGCCAAGCAGTAAAGGGTAGAGCTTGCCAGCTCTCATGGAGACAACAGTGATGTGATCCTCACCACCCCAAAGGTGGCTGAAGGTGAGTCAGCATGGTGAGCAGTTACCATGGTTACTCACAGAGACATAATTATCAAAGGCCACACCCTGTCTCTGCCTGCATCAACATGAGGAGTTCTTCTGCACTGTTACCTGTATCGATGCCAAGTCCTCACATGTGCTGCCTGAGCAAGTTACTCATTTCTCTCTCTCTGCACAAACAACACTAACAGGTTTGGTCTCCTCTATGATATCTGCATTCTTTCTTCAGGTTTAAACCAACACTAATGTAAAATGAGCTGAGGCTCACTTCAGGGATTATAAGCAGCTGCTCAGTATATACAGGAAGCCTCATCAACATTTATCACATCCAGCTGAACACAAAGGGATTTATGGGCCTCATATATTTCATTTGTAATCGATGTAGTTTACATGATGTTCTGTGTAACAGATCATTGATTATTACAAACGGATCATTATAATGAAGAAAGCCTTTATTCTTTAACCCTCATGTTAAACCTGTTATTTATGTCATAAAGTAGAAATATACATAGTACATGTATTTATACACAGATACACATTTACATACTGTCACAGCCAGACTCAAGGCTGACAAACAGGCAACACAGCTGACAGGAGACAAACCAACTGAAACTAGGAAGTGACATTGTGACATTCGCTGGTTAGTCCTGTTGTAATATTTCCATCTGAGCTGCAGTAACACTGCTGCTGCTTGTTACAGCAGATGTTGACTCATAGTGTCAGTTTTATCAGTAAACTTAATAAATTCATCATTTTCATGGGTTCATCCGTTAATGTACTTAATGAACTCATTAAGAATGATTCTTATATGCTGCTGGAAGTACTGAAATAAACCATATATCTCCTTCATGCATCAGGCAGTCTGATGTGAAACAGGTATTAAACTGCACTCTGTGTGGTAGGAAAGAACACAGACAGATTGCTCAATTATTTAATTAATTAGCATTAACTACAGTAAATGCATGTTAAGTAATCACAGTACATTCATGTTGTCCAGGCAGGGAGGAAGAGGGAAAAAGGTGTCATGATCCTTTGGACTCTGTGTGTTTTGTCTTGTTGTTTCCTGTTTTATTTTAAATCGCTGTTCTTGTTTCCTTGTGTGCCTTTTCATTTCCCGTCTGTGTTCTCGTCCCTCCAGTTTGGATTGTTTTCACCTGTGCCTTGTTACCCACCTGTGTCTGTTTCCCTCGTTGTCTCCTCCCTTTATATACCAGTCCTCTCGTTTGTTCTCTGTCACATTGTTGATGATGATGATGATGTTTGTTGGTCTCTTCGTGTCGTGTTCCTGGTGTTTCTCTGCCTATCAGTTCCTGAGTTTTTGTGAGTTTATTTTGTAGTTAATAAACCTTTGAATTGCTTCAGTCTCCTCGCCTGTCTGCATTTGGGTCCTGTCAAAGGAATGAAACAAACATTAGTTCATTATTGATCAACTGCAGGTAGATTATTATTATTCAGCTTCTCTGGGTCATAAAAGTTCAACCACAGAATATTAACATAATAATCCTTCATTCAGTCTAAAATCATCCTTACAATGAAAGATGAAAAGTTTCTATTACGCTTCATTAGATTAGAGGAGAGGCGACACGGTGCCGTGGTTAGTTCTCACAGCAAGATGGTTCTCGGCTTAGTTTGCATGTATGTTGGACTCCCTTGGGTTCGCGCCTCTTCAAATGCGATTAGTGTGAATGTGAAAAAAAAGTGGAAGTGTGAAGGCAGTTAGTTCTCCACACCGCTGCTGTCTAGTTGGTGAGAGGACTTCATTCAGACCTGATCCCTCTGTCCTCTCTTGTCGTGGTCTGGACCTCTGCAGACACTAAAGGTAGTCTGATATATTTCTATATTCATGCTGTTGTAGAGACTTTGTGTTGGATCAGCCAAGCTAGTAACTAATAATAATGTGGTCTGTTCGTTCAGTAAAGAGACAATTCAACAACAAGTTTTCATGTGATTCACTGAGTGGAAGACAGATCCTCCTAAAACCTGATCCTCCTAAAACCTGATCCTCCTAAAACCTGATCCTCCTAAAGAGCAGCTCTGTTTAAACAGCAGATGTTGTCAAAACCATTTGTTGCTAAAATTAATGTTACATTTTTGAGCTTTTATTAAAGTGTTGATTTGCTTTCTGTATGTATTTGTATTTATTTCTGTTTTTTAAATTGTCTCTAAATCCAAACAATGTTTTATCTTTCTGTGAAGAAACTTTCTGTGATTTAAAACAGAAAATGTGAAAGTCCCCAGTTACAGTTGAGCACAAGCCTCTTAACCCTTTCCTGTCTAAACTAAATATGAATTAAATGAAACATGTTATTAGTGATGGGCATCATCACTCAGAGTAGAAAGCCAGACGCTCCTCAGTGTCTTTTACTCAAGCTCCGCACCACAATGCTGCGTTGGGTGAAACATTTCATCTGACTTTTGTGAAGGAGCCTCCTCGTCACTTCAGTCTGTTAGCAAACAACAGAAACATGTCTAAAAGCTGCTGTGGTGGGATGCAACAGGGCGAAGAACCACAACTAAGTTGTTATAAGCTGCTCAGTGTGGGCAGCAGTAAACAGACCAAAAGCGGAACCAGGAAAGAAAGAAGAGAGGGGAACTGTGGGATCGTGGTTTCATAGTAAGACCACGTCTCCTGCTGATGGTGCAGAGTTGAACCTCTGGCGCCATCTTGTGACAGAAAGACGTCACTACAGCTTTTCCTTTGACTAAATGTTAGATGTCTTGATGAAAACAAAGTCTCCATTTGTGTGTTTGCAGCTCACATTGTTTCAGTCCTCATCATGGAGGCTTGGTGTCCAGTCAGGAAGTCCTTTGGTCAGCTGTGTGTAATAATAATAAATACAAAGGAGTGTTGTAGTGACTAAAGACAGACTGGAGCTTGTTGTTGATGTGAGGACTGACCTTTGACCTCATGTGTTTCTGACTCTTCACCTCTGTCTCCTCACAGGGAGAAGATGATCTGCATCCTGCTGCTCATCTACCTGACCTCCTGTGTCTGTGGTTAGTTTACAGCTTCACTTTATTATCCAGAAAGACTAAAGACTAAATACACTTTCAGCCTCTTTTATTATTGCTGTCATGCACCTTTTGATACTGTAGTATCTTTGAGCTCTTTGTTTTCCAGCCTTCCAGCTTTGTTATAAATAAGAGCTCACTGTTATTCAATGAATCAGTGAAGCTAAGAATTCAATCCCCGCCTGCATTTGACCAAACAGTTGATGTTGATGAGCCTCTACAGCTCTGAGAGCATCACTGAACCCTCCACACAAACATCTAGAGATGGAGTTTAAAGGCTCACATGTTAAAGGTCCTCACTTTCCCTCTCTGTCTCCTCAACAGGAACATTTGTAGTGAATGTGACACAGAGCTCCTATCAGGCAGAGGAGAACGCTAACATCACACTGGAATGGACGTTCACCACCAACACTGGCAGCTCCCCCGACTCACTTTCTATCGACTGTGTGCTGTTCACTGATCATAACGTCTCAGTCCTGTTTCATCTCCATGAAGGTGTTGAGGTCTCAGACTCTCAGGATCAACAGTTTGCAGGACGAGTCCAGTGTGACAAAGACGTCCTCAGAGAAGGACGAATCAGACTTCAGGTGTCCAGACTCAGGACTGATGACTCGGGCCTGTACCTGTGTGAAGTGCTCACAGACTATGGGACGAGCTCCGGCAGATGTCGACTCAACGTCTCTGGTAAGTTGACTCAAAGAACTCAGTAAGTGAAACCAGACTGAGAGTCTTCAGCCATGCTAGCTGCTCTGTGAGGCTGTACTTAGGAAAAGTGGTGCTCAGAGCTAAACATGTCTCATCATGTGTGTAACTGAGTATTTAAAAAACAAGTAATGAATCAATTAAGTGCACCTTTTCCGTTCAACACATCTTTAACATTCTTTTAACATTAAACAGAAAGTTTTCAGTCGGAGGTGGAGACTAACATTAAACCTGCTCAGAAACACTGATTCAGTACTCACCAACGACAGCACAGAGTGTTGTTAACGCCATGATGCTGATCGAGACACTGACTGGCTGACTGGCTCGGGGGGGATGTATCACAGAGGTCACAGCTTCCTGCAGTAAACACTTAACACCTCTAATATCAAAGATTTGAATCCTTCCTGTTAATCTTGTGGTTTTGCACAATATGAAGTTTGCAAAATGTCAAGTCAGACTCTTGACTTTACTGAATTATGACCAATTAAATGTGTCAGCTGCTGCTGCGCCTCCACTGGTGGAAATGTACCATCTACATTTGGGTGTGATTGCACAATGTGCCCAAGAGTTACATTAAATATGTCACGGCTGCCAACATGTGGTGTGAAGAAATGGTCCCTTTTTTTATATGATTTGTACAAAACTTTATCAGGGTAATAAAACACACATCTGTGAATATATATGTACTTTAAAAAAGGGTACATGATATCACAAAACAAGAAACAAATTAAGGAAAAAAGCCAAACATTCTCTGTTCCCAGCTTCTAAAATGTGAGGATTTGCTGCTTTTCTCTGTTTTACGTTGTTGTTAGTTAAATATCTTTGGGTTTTGAATTGTTGCTCAGAAAGAAATGGGAAAATGATCAGAATGATTGATTTTACCTGGATCAATAATGACACAGCAGCAGTTTCACCTAATTGTAACATGAGTGCATTTTACATTCAGGGGTCTCCCCAGAGTTTCTGGGTGCAGGGACGCTGGGTGTAGGGGTGCTGAGGGGGCTGCAGCACCGCCTACTGGCGGGGGGCTGTGACTGCAAGGCAAACAAGTTTACTAAAGAAATCAATAAAATAAATTGAGAGTAGCATTTTAGCGTAGGCAGTCTATAAAACGTTGTTCGGTAATTGGTTGAAATCCACCCTTTTTAAAATTATTTTTATGATATTTGATTTCATTACATTCAATGTATGTCTGTGTAACAAAACGCAGCGTCAGTCGTCCAGCAGCAGTCGATCACTACAGCAAGGAAACTACTGCAGGCGCTAGTTTAGTATTTTCGGTTCTGTACCGGGTGTGTTCATGGTTCACTTCAGAGACTTCGTGCTTGGCTTCACCTTTTCACTCTGGACTTTCACGACATTAAGTTATAAACGTTTTTTACATACGGACATAAAGTTGGTGTGATGTGTTTATCCATTATGTTATTAGCCGCCGTTAAACTGTAACTAACGTGAACACAACAAACAGCAGGTTGTTGTTGTTGTTTTGTTGCTTTTATAGAGCAATAAATGAATGACCGCCTCCTCGTGCCACTAATGAACAGAGATGTCACTAAGAATTTGGATTCAGATTCAGGTTGGATTCACTTAGTTAATTCATTACTTGTTTTTTAAATACACGATGATGATGATGATGATGATGAAGGTGATGATGATGATGATGATGAAGGTGACTTCATAGTGATGATTCAGTAACTGACTCACAGTGAAACCCCCCCACGTGCTTCTGAAATGTTTCACTCAGTTTGCCAGAAACCTACAAAATAAAACAAAAGTTTTCCCAAACAAAGTTATTCAGCTATTTTCAGGATGAGCGTGACAACATTTATCAGTTAAGTTGTCTGTTCTGAAATCACTGACATCAGTCCATCTGTCTGCTGGTTACAGGCTGCAGTCTGTGAGGGTTTTTTTCTCAGATTTTTGGGTGCACCCTCCTGATGATAAGCAGAACGGTTAAACTGGTATCAGGAAACATGAGGTTCAACTTTCATTCACATGTGAGATTTGCATCATTAAGGTGTAAAACCTGTGATGAAAACTTGCTTTTTTCAGGTTTTATAAACATTAAATTAGAATATTGTCCAGAATCAGCGTGTTGTAACTGAGTCTCGTGACAGAACAAATCGCCCATCAGGCCACCAACAGTACGGACTCTGATAACGTTTGTCATGTGGTTGATGTGCATGTTGTTTACTCTGTTTCTCTTTTTCTGATTACCAAGTAACTCACTTGTTTCAAGCACAGATGCCAAACATTTCCTAGCTGCAGTTTCTCAGCTATTTGCTGCTTTTCTTTGTCTTATGTGACAATAAACTCAGTATCTTTTGGGTTTTGTGTCGGTCGTACAAAACAAGCTATTTGAAGACGTGACCGTGGCCTTCAGGAAACTGTAATTAGCATCTTTCACCATTTTCTAGATCCAGTGATTAATCAGTGATGGAAATAATTGTTAGTTGCAGCTTTAGTTCTAAATATACATATAAGTTTCCTTATCAGCACCGCTGATGTAAAATACAGGTACTGGTCCTGGAAAAGTTTTGGAATTATTTAGAAGTAAAATAATGTTTGAAATAGAGCTGCAACAATTAGTCGATTAATCGATCGACAGAAAACTAATCGGCAACTATTTTGATAATCGTTTAAAATTATTTTTAAAGTAAAAAGTCAAGTATTTGATTGTTCCAGTACACACATACAGTTTTCTTCTTACTTGTAAGTAGAATATGTATTGAAATACAATAAGTATAACCACTTAAGGGTAAAGACTGGAAAAGTACTAGACTTTTCCTGTGTGTCTCTGTGTAGCATGACAATCTCTGTAAAGGCTGAGTGAGGAGGTGAACATCATCCATACGGTCAAGTGCTAGATAAAGAAGAGTACTGTGTTCATTGTTGCCCTGTTGGTCAAACTATAGGATTTGGGGCAATGATAAGATAAAGCACACAAAGCATGTTGGATGGGTTGTAACAGGAAGGGGTGGATCTTGTGACTTGTTCGTGATGTGTGTGTGTGTGTGTGTGTGTGTGTGTCACTGAAAACGTCTCACGGTGTCCATGTAAGGAGATTATTCACAAATGAAACACAATCGCTGTGTGCGCCTCATGTGCAGAATCTGGTTATTTTCAGGCCATATGTCTTTCCTCTGCATCCATGTTGTCTCTTACCCACAATGCCACAACAATTATTTTAAGGTGGTATATTTTAGACACATTTTTTATCAATGTTACCCTTTTAACATCTTATTTATGTTACATTAATCCATTTTTAATGACTCTATGGACTCAAACAATCATGGATTTATGACAGAAACATATCAATTAAACATCTCAAAGAAACAAGAATT
>VMKM01004781.1:0-12546 GCA_008360985.2 Macquaria ambigua | reverse complement strand
CCCAAGGTCTGCCACTAACCATATTGTGAAGTTTGCCGACGACACAACAGTGGTGGGCCTCATCAAAGATGAAAACGACCTGGCCTACAGAGAGGAGGTGGAGCAGCTGGTGAGATGGTGTGAAGGCAACAACCTGATCCTGAACGTTGACAAGACCAAAGAGATCATCGTGGACTTCAGGAAGATCCAGCCCAGCCACGCTCCTCTCCTCATCAACGACACGGCCGTGGAGGTGGTCAGCAGCACTAAGTTTTTGGGGGTGCACATCACAGACGACCTCACCTGGTCGGTGAACTCTGCGTCTCTGGTTAAGAGGGCACAGCAGCGCCTGCACTTCCTGAGACGGATGAAGAGAGCCCACCTGCCCCCGCCCATCCTCACTACGTTCTACAGGAGTACTGTAGAGAGCATCCTCACCAACTGCATCTCTGTGTGGTGTGGAGGATGCACTGCTGCTGAATGGAGGACTGTGAGGAGAGTGGTGAGGACAGCTGAGAAAATCATCGGGAGCTCCCTTCCTTCTGTGCAGGACATTGCCCCTCAGCGCTGTGTGTCCCGGGCCAGAAACATCATCAAGGACGCCTCACACCCCCACCATGGACTTTTTTCACTTCTGCCATCCGGAAGAAGATTCTGCAGCATCTGGTGCAGAACCACCAGGTTCAGGAACAGCTTCTTCCCCCTGGCCATCAGACTCTTAAACTCTTAAATCCATAGACTGCACTACTGTCACTTTTTAAACCACCGTACTGCATTTTGCACTGTTTTTTTTTTTTTCTTGCATTTTGCACTGTTTTTTGCCATTTGCACTGTCTATATTCACTGTCTATATTCTATTACTATTTATATTCTTTATTTATATTTTCTTCTGCCTACATCCTCATTTCACTGTCTATATTCTATATTTTTTATACTGTTGCGAGCAAATGCTCCGAAATTTCGTTCTGTATACACTGTATATCTGAATGACAATAAAGTCTGTCTAAGTCTAAGTCTAAGTCCTTCCAGAGCATGTCATATGCCTTTTCCACATCAAGGAAGACAGTTATCACTACTTCCTTGTTAGCCTGTGCCTTCCTGATGTCTGATTCTAAGTACAATACAGAATCCATTGTATTCCGACCCCTACGAAACCCACTTTGCCAGGGGGGACAAAAGGGCTTTACTTTCTAGGAAATACGTTAATCTCTCTGTGACCATACGTTCCATGGTTTTACATAAATGGGAAGTTAAGGCAATAGGTCTGTAGCTAGAAGGATCTGAGGGGTCTTTCCTGGTTTTTGAACAGGCACTATTATTGCTTGTATCCACACTGAAGGAAGTTGGCCAGTATCCCAAACTCTGTTAAATAGTCTTAACACTATGCTCAATGTATTATCTGTCATGTGTGCCAACATTTTATAACATACACCATCTTTCCCAGGCGCTGTCTGCCGGGCACAAGTAAGTGCTCGTCTCAGCTCAAACATATTGAAAGGCAGGTCTAACGGATCTCCTGACATCTCCCTTTTCTCTAATATTTTGGCCTGGCCTCCTCTGTAAGATTATCTGAACTGTGAATTTTCCTAAATGTTTGTGCCAGAAGCTCAGCCTTTTCTAAATTGTTGACAGCAAATTTGTCCCCACTGTTCAACACTGGTAACTCATAATTCCCTCTGACCCCCCCCCCCCATTCTTCTGATCATGCCCCAGACCCCTGACAGCTGTACCTCTCTTCCAATACTACTACAATATTGCCTCCAAACCGTGCGCTTTTGTGTTCTTATTGTTCTCCTCACTATTGCCTGGGCCCTTTTATACTGAATCAAAGCATCCTGAGAATGAAGTTTTTTGAGTTCCCTAAATGCCTTATTCCTGGCTTTTATAGCTTTGTTACAGTTGCTATTCCACCAGGGTACACTCTTGGTGCGTCTAACTCCTGTAGTCTTAGGGACTGTCCTTAGCGGACTGAATTATTTCATTAACTAGTTCACCGTTTAAAATGTTTACATCCATCTGGTTCTCCTTTTGTAATTTCATACATCTGATAGCGCTGATCTCTTGGAAAGCATCCCAATTAGCATTCCCCAATTTCCATCTGGGAATTATCTGTCCCCTGTCATAATAAACCTTTGTGCCAACTTTTGTCACTACAGGGTAGTGATCACTACCTATTGTAGTATGTTTTATCACACTCCATGTGCTTACCCCTGCTATTGCACTTGATACAAATGTCAGGTCGAGTGCTGCTTCTGTGTTTTACGTGCTGTTATATCGTGTTCCTTTCCCATTATTAATACACACCCAACAGTGATCATCTATATATTCCTCAACAACTAAACCATTTACATCTGCGCTATTGCTCCCCCATAATGAATTATGTGAATTGAAATCTCCACACCATATTACACTGTCCTGCAATGGTCCCCTAACATCCTCTAGTAAATCTTGACTTAGCTTCCCACATGGATTATAAAAGTTAATTATATCTATATTACCTCTGTCAGTCCATACCTTAATCACAATTGATTCATGATCTGTGCTTACGTGTACAACCTTATAACCCATTCCCTTCTGAATGAATGTTGCAACTCCTCCACCTTTGCCAGATTCCCTGTCTCTTCTAACTGCAGCATATCCCTTTATCCAGCTGTGGTTTCAACCATGTCTCCTGTATACAAATTATATTAGGTTTCTCTCCTAAATGATCAATATACTTCTTAAATTCTTGGCCATTTGCAATTAGGCTTCTCGCATTCCACTGAAGTAGAATTAACACCATTAAGAGGATCCAGCCCATGTCTGAGTGGATTGTATATCTTCATTAAGAATTTCTTTAACTGTTTCCCAGTGCAGTCCTTTCACATCAAGATACTTCTCAGCCGATTTGACAATTATTTTGATCCTTTCATTTCGGCTCTTCGACTGTGCCGAACAGTTGACTATCTCCGCCATAAATAGGACAAAATCATTCTTCCTCACTATCAGAGTGTCCTCCTTTAGTTTATCGCATCCTTCACATTTCCCTGTGTCTTTACTCCTAGTGTCATTTTGTCTTGACACCTGCATGTCTCCTGAAACCTTCTTTACTGCCTCTGCATAGCTGATTCCCTGGGCAACCTTGACTCGCTACACCTCTGCCGCTTTCTTACTAACCTCACACCCACGGTAAGCTGAACTATGTTCTCCTCCACAATTGCAACATTTCAGCTTTGCCCCCTCTGCACATTTGCCATACTCATGGTCTCCACCACATCTACCACACCTTTGCTTTCCCTTGCACACCGCCGCCACATGTCCAAATCTCTGACACTTAAAATATCTGAGTGGTGGGGGAACATACAGCCTCACATCATAACACATATATCCAATGAAGATCTTTCCCGGAAGCCTTTCTTCATCAAATGTGATCAGAACTGAGAGACTATCACATTTAATCCCATTTCTGTTTGCTTTTAACCGTTTGACCTCACTTACTTTTGCATTTGTTACATTTCCTTTAACATCATCTGCAGATACATTTAACAGAATCCCTGTAACAACTCCCCTGACCAATTTCCTGTCATTAAGCAGAGAGCATAGCACTTTCTTGCCATTTATTTTATCCATTCTGATTGCTCTCCCTTATTGTCCTCCATCCTTACATATAACCAGCAGTGATCCATTTCTCAATATTTTAGCACTCTCTACCACCCCGATTTCCCTACTTATGGATTTAGTCAGCTGTATTGGATTCCAATCGCCGAAAGAAGCCCCCTCTTGCGCAAGTTTAATAATTACCTTGTAATCCTCTCTCCTCCTTTTTACTACAGCTGCTCTTCCATCGCAATCACTGTCATCCGATATATTCTTTTGCTTCTTTTTGCGTTTATTTTTCTTAACTATATCCCACTCTTCATAACTCCCGCCACTCTCCTAACTCGCTTCCTGATCCGTCACTTCCCTCTGCCATCTCCCGTCCAGTCACAGTCCGCTGTTTGCTCGAGTTTGCTTCAGTTCAACAATGGTATTGTGGGCACTGAGGAGGACTTGCTCGCTAACTGCTACTGCTTTTCGTCTTTCTATTTAATGGTGGGCAGAAACAAACGTTGAGGTGCATTACCGCCACCTATGCTGGAGTCTAGACCAGTGTTCCAGCAAGGCCAGGACCTTCCTAGTGGCAGCGTGTGACAGCCTTTGACCTCCAGTACTGTGGCAGACTGTGGCAATAATCCCTGGCTGTCGAGCTGACTGTTTCCCCTGTTTCCAGTCTATGTACTAAACTAAGCTAACATGGCCTGGCTGCTGTAGCCTTATATTTGACAGACAGATATGATAGTGTTATCGATCTTCTCATCCAATTCTCCGCAAGAAGGTGAATAGTGCATCACTAAATTGAAATGGGTTGCACCCATAGACTGTATATCGGTTGCACCACACAAGCTATATGATGCATATCTTCACTTACTAAACACTTAAATTAAAAAAAGTTTGAACTTACATGGCAAGGGCCCTGGATAAGAGATTGAATGAACACCAGAAACAGACAACACGTCTGTAAACACCAGACCAAAACTGCTCACAGCAGCCACTGTGAAGAGGTTAAAGGTCATTGACCAGGAGTCAGTGGACAACCGGAGAAAGATCAAGGATCTGACGCCAAAGACCATCCTTAATCATAGACAGGGGTACTAGATGTCAGGTGGGGTACACTGTTATGACAATCTGTTAAAATTATTAATAATAAATTCTCTTTATTATAAATTCTATCTGATGTACCTCGTCTACCAGCAGCAGAATTTCTTTCCTGCTTCAGTTTTTCTTTTTGTTTCCATTTAAGACAATTTTCTATAATTTCAGCTTTTTTTATTATTAATTGCTATTTATATAGGCTATTGTTATTATATATTATATTGTTGTTGATTTCACATGTTAATTGCTATTGGAGATGGTAGGGATTTCACAGGCTGACAGAGAGTCACAGCTCTATTGAGCCATGTATTCCTATAGATCTCAGTAGTAATGACTTCATGAGCTTCTTTAATGATAAAATTCTAACTATTAGAGACAAAATTCAGCACCTCCTGCCCTCAGCTGGTACTGACTTATCTTTAAACACAGGAATCTTAGAAACAACTGTAAAACCTGATACACATTTAGACTGCTTTTCTCTCTTCTTCTCTTGATCCAGGGGTTTTGTCAAATTATAGACCTATATCTAACCCTCCTTTTCTTTTCAATAAGCTATTTGAGGATTTAAAAAAAAATCAAGAAATCAAGAAAATAGGGGGGGGGGTGTTCTGTGAAGATAGTTATTTGTCATATTCAATGATGTTTTATTATGTGTCCCTGAGTTTGTGACATGCAGTCACATATTGTGCAGCCAAGTCTGCTGCAGGTCCTTCTCCTAATAAAATCTGTTGCTTTTCACTGTCACTGAGATCTGTGAAGTTTGGGATTAATAAATTAAATATCTTAAAGTAATTTACTCTGATATGACTGTATCTGTCACAGTTTAAGAGGAACTGCATCTCCGTCTCTACCTCACCTGTCATGCATTGACCACAGACTATGTCCTCTGTTGGTAGCCAGGACTTCTTGTGTCGTCCTCTCTCTATGGCTAGACTGTGGTCACTGAGTCTGTATTTGGTCAGGATCTGTTTCTGCTTTGGATCTCTGACAGTAAAGAGCTACTCTGTATTCATGGTTTAGGGTCAGATAGCAGTTCAGTTTGTTTTGAGTTTTGGTGTGATCGGTCCAGTGTTCCAGATAGGCATCTTTTGTTAATTTAATAATTTGGTTTACTCTGATCAGTGGTTGGAAAGCAGTGCTGGTCTGAGGTTGAACAGTGTTGGGTGTTATTTGATCAGTAAGTCTCAGGACCATCTGACAGAAGGGACTCTTTTTGGTGTTCAGTTCTTGGGTTTGTAATGCCAGAAAACTCAGTGTGTCTTGGGGGCTCAGTTTGAGATGTAACCAAAATTTAAGTGTTCTTTTTTTAATGTTAATAATCAATGGGTAACGACCTAATTCTGCCCTGCATGCATTGGTTGGTGTTTTTCTTTGGACGTTTAATATGGACCTACAGAATTCTGCATGCAGGGCCTCTATGGGATGCTGGTCCCATCTAGTGTAGTCCTGATGACTCAGTGGACCCCAAACTTCACTACCATAGAGGGCAATTGGATTACACTGTCAAATATTTTAGTCCAAATTCTAATTGGTATGTCTATTTTGTAAAATGTTCTTTTAATTGCATAAAATGCTCTACATGCTTTTTGTTTCAGTGCATTCACTGCCAAACCAAAGCCACCTGATGCACTGATTTTGAGCCCCAAGTAATCAGTGTAGGGTGTGATCTAGGTGGGTGTTTCTTAATTTGAACTGATATTTGCTTTCCTGAGATCTGGGCTTCTTTTGGAAGATCATGATTTTAGATTTGTTAAAGTTGACTGTCCGGGCCCAGTTCTGACAGTACTCCTCCAGGAGGTCCAGGTGCTGCTGCAGTCCTTGTTGTGTGGATGACAGCATAGAGCTCCTCAATTTCTCTTAGTTTCTGATCGTGATGTTGTTTTTTCTTCTTTTTATTATCTGTTTGTATTCTCTCAGGTCTGTGTTTTGTGGCTGACAGTGTTTTAGTCTGTCTTCATTTTCTTCGGACATTTTTGCAGTCCTTGTCGTACCACTCTTCCTTTTTCAGTCTCTGTTGCAGAGATGCAGAGCTGTTCTTAGTAAGACCTGCTTTACTGGCTGATTTATGATAAATATAATTTATCTTTGTAACAGCCACATTTAATTGGTTTGGTTGAAACTGTGTGGATAGGAATGTGCTAATTTCAGGTGAAGTGATTACATTTTAAAGCAATTTTAACTTCACCATCAGGAGTCCATTTTAATTGATTATTTATTTGATGTAGTTTACAGGGCTCAGGTTCTGTCATTGTCTTATGTACAGCTGGTTTTATATATACATTTATCTGGCAGTGATGAGGCATGGGTCCATGTCAGTGATGGCGTAATCGAATACTACTACTGTGAACCTCCCTAAAGAGTCCCCTTTCATCCTGCCGTTAAGCATATACAGACCTAAGGAGCGACAGAGATGCAGTAGCTCTTTCCCCATTTTGTTCACAACATGGTCTTGATTGTGTCTGATGCTAGTGGTGGGGGTGAGGTGTAGCGAGGACTTCCCGAAGATGTGACTGTTGCCAGCAGGATCCACTATGTCAGGCTCACATCCTGTTCTGGCATTTAAATCTACCACCAACAGGACATTACCCTGGGCCTGGTAATGTCTGATTTCTTTATGGAGATTTTTATGAAGTTTTCATCAAAATAGGACGACTCAGTGGGGGGAGTGTAGGCCGCACATATGTACAAATCATCAAATTATCACATTTGCCAATTTTTCTGTTTAATTGAATCCAGATGTGTATTGTTGCTTTTTTAATTATTTTTAGATGAGATGATAGGTCCTCTTTATACCACACAATAACCCCACCTGAATCTCTACCATGACATATGTGTTTCTGTTTGAGGGATGGTAGTAATATCTCTCTGTAGTTTGAGGGACAGTGGGTGTCTGTGTCTTCTCGACACCATGTTTCTAATAATATGACAATATCTTGACTTCTAATGCTAGAGATGAATTCTGGGTCTGTGCTCTTCAGTCCGAAGAGTATAAACCCTGAATGTTCCACGAACTAATAAATATAGATTTCATTAATAATTTATTACAAACATAGATCATATATATAATGGCAAATAATATAGTATGTTCAAATTTAACTGAGGAGCAGGCAACAGCCTGTTTTTGTTTGTTTGTTTGTTTGTTTTTTAACAAAGAATCTTAAAGATGAGTTGTAGCAGTTGCTTCAACTCTCCAATGTCTGAGTGGTTGGCCACTACCTGTGCATAGGTAGGCTGCATCCCAGGTGGTGGCATGGCTTGAACCATGTCAGGCTGTGCTTATGCATAGTATGTTGCTCCAGATATGTGCTCTTGAGGCCTGGCACCACTGCCTGCTTGAGTAGTGGGCTCTGGTAGACTGGGCTCTGGTTTACTGGGCTCTAGCAGGCTGGGCTCTGGTAGACTGGGCTCTGCTGGGGTGTGCTGTGCTAGATGGCTGTCTCCTCTCCCTTGGCCATTGTGGTGTGTGCTGCTGTCTATGGCTGGGCTGTGATGGTCCTGTGGTGGGGTGTGGGACTGGAGGCTCTCCGTCGGCTGTTATCCTTCTCAGGTCCTCCGCAAACACCCAGACGTGGTCCCAATCCAGGTGGACGTGGTCATACAAGTGTTCATATGTCAGAGTGGGGTGATCGGCGATGTTGACCTTGTTTAGTGCTGCACACTCTGAGATGATCACCATGTTTATATTGTGGATCAGGTCCCATGGGAAATCAGTCCGTGGTAGTAGTGTGGAGATAGTGATGTTAGCCCTAGGAAACTCCCTGTGTGCTGTCTGAGCCACCTTGATGATGGCCTCTGCCACCCTCTCTCCCTTGTGGTGCAGGTAATTTGTTCCAGTGTGGATGGTGATGTTATCAGGGTCATCCAGGTGGTCATGACAGAGGAGCTGGAGGGCTTTGTCAGTGTGAGGACACCAGAACTTCCCCACTCTGTGACGAGGGAACAGCTTTCTGTGATCCAGGAATTTGCCATTGAAGTCAATGAGGATTGCAGATTTAGGGTGCTGGCGATGGAGTGGTCCCTGTTCCTCTGTGACTGGCTCTACTCTGGCTGGCCAAGGGGCTGTGTGTGATGCTGGAGGGGCAGTGTTGTTCTTTGGATGTCTGAATGGTCTGGTTTGTGATGCTGCCTGGGTGTTGGGGCCAGTCTGTTGGGGGCTGGCCTGTGGTGCTGCTTGGGTGCTGGGGCCAGACTGTGGGGGGCTGGCCTGTGATGCTGCCTGGGTACTGGGGCCAGGCTGTGGGGGGCTGGCCTGTGGCACTGCCTGGCTGCTGGGGCCAGTCTGTGGAGGACTGGGAAGACTGGGCTGTGGCACTGCCTGGCTGCTGGGGCCAGTCTGTGAAGGACCGGGGAGACTGGGCTCTGGTGCTGCCTGGCTGCTGGGGCTAGTCTGTGAGCCTATGTCTCTAGTCTGACTTTGAGGGTGCTGTTCTGTTGCTTCCATCCTAGTCAGTTTCTCCTCCAGATTGACAAGAAGTGTGTCTCTCTGCTCCATCTCCTTTCTCATCTGACATAATTCATGTCTGAGAGTTTGATTTGTTCTGTGAAGCTCATTAATATTTTCTCTCAACTGTCCAACAACAGTATTGGTTTCTTCCTTAAACAGTTCAATTTCATCTTTCAGTTGATAAATTGTGTCAGACTCCGACATTTTGTTCTCTTTGAATTCTATTATCTCCACTTCTAGGAGGGAGAGACACTCCTGAATGCGCTGCACTGACACTGGTGTCCTGGGTGTGTGAGGGCTGTTGAAGCGGGCTGGTAGAGGAGTTCTGGAGGCTGTGTGGACATGGGGGGTTGAAGCAGTAGTGCTGGAAGCTGAAGGCTGGGCGATTGAGTCTGATGGAGCTGTACCTCTGGTAGCTGAAGGCTGGGCGTTTGAGTCTGATGGAGCTTGCTGTTGCTAAAGGCACAGAGGCCTTTTTCCCATCAGCGAGAGTTTTCAATCTGCTGAAGTCTCTTTCAAACTCTTCCAGTTTTGTCTGAGACCCTTGAACCATCACTGTGCCACTGTGCCATAGTTGTTGGATGGATTTGTTGCCAATCATTTTAAGGTCATTATATTGCTCACACAGAGTGGAATGCCAAGCGTCTGGGTGCTCCGTAAAGAACAGCAGGTCTGTTATTACTGCTCTGTCACCTTGTCTTTTAAAGTCTACTCTGAGTGTCTCAGGGTGGTCTCTGAGCAGCTTGCTTCTGTATTTCTTCTTTCCTGCTTCACTGGTCATGTCCTCTGGGTAGTGGATCACCATACTATCTGGACTCCATCCATCTTGTTGAAGTTGTTTTGGGTCAATTTTTCCAACTGAGACTGCTGTGTTCTCCACTTTCTTTATATGCAGAGCTAATCTGTTTAGCTATGTTTATACCTGAATGTACAGGTACAGTTTTTCTTTAAATAAAAATGTTCCTACCCCTCAGGAATATTCTGGAGTTATTCCTTATCCATGTGTCTTTCCTTTTCTTATCTTTGTTGCTTGCTGTCCTCCTCCATTTAATGTCCTTTGAGTAGTTTTCTCTTGGTCTAGGTCTGAGATTCCGTGGCATTTGGTGCTGTTACCAGTTAGCTTGCTAGGTGGCTAGCTTCTCCCACAGTTTTGTTTACTGAGTTTAGTTTACTGGTTTCTCAGATTGACTTGAAACTTGCCCACTTTGTTCCCAAATTCTTTAACTTTAGTTTAATATAAGATTTGTCATAAAACTTGATCTAAAAGCAATTAAATTATTTGCTGAAGTAGGAGCTCATGTTTTGATGCTCTGATCTTGGTTTCCTGGCAACAATCCTCTCTCTCTCTCTATCTCTCCCTCTCTCTCTCTTTCTCTTTCCCTCTCTCTCTGTTTCTCTCTCTCTCAACCCAACCGGTCGAGGCAGATGACCGCCCACCCAGAGCCTGGTTCTGCTCGAGGTTTCTGCCTGTTAAAAGGGAGTTTTCCTTGCCACTGTCGCCTAGTGCTTGCTCATGGTGGGAATTGTTGGGTCTCTGTAAATATAAAGTAAGTCGGTCTAGACCTGCTTTGTATGAAAAAGTGCCCTGAGATAACTTTGTTATGATATGGCGTTATATAACTAAAACTGAACTGAATTTAATTGAATTGTCTCAGATTGGCTATTCCTGCTCTGAGCATACATGGTTTTACAATACTTTGTTTGTGCCATCTCTGTCCCTGGCCTTGTAGTGTCAGATTTGTACTGCAGTCTCTACATCACAGTTGCATGGCATCTCTGTGAGAAGGGAGAAAAAATACTATCAGCCTTGAGTCCAAACTGAGGTACATTACCAATTAACAAACATATCTACTCAGTCATTTTTTGCCACATCATGCAGTAACATTTAATAACACACATTTTGTTTGCACAGTATAGTTATTCTGTTGGCAGATATGCTGAGTATAGGTGGCTCCTATCCAGGGGGTCAGGACAATTCAAGGGGTCCCAAAATAAATCTGAGGGGGTCAAAAGATGATTTAAAGTTCAAGAAAGAAAGATTGTTAATGTTTTTGATAAGATAATGTTTTGCTTTTGTTCTTGTGAAATACATTATACCTTTCAGGCCTCTAAAATCCTTCAAATGAATCTGACATGGAAAAATCACTATTCACAGCTCATGCCCACACTCTATGTGTGTGTGTGTGTGTGTGTGTGTGTGTGCGCGCGTGCATGTGCGTGTGTGCCTTTCCATGCCATGATCCTGATTGTGATGGGAAAGAGATACCTTAATCCTGATGGGATTAAAGTGGCCTAGATGACATGTAGATATATGTATATTATAGCAAACATACTCAGTATCATGACCGAAAACATGCACATCATCCATGACACATACACACTGCATGATTAAAATGTGTACATTCAGGGGCGTAGCCAGGATTTAAGAGATACTGATGACAAGTCCAAATTCCCCCTGCAGAACCCCACTCACTTGAAATATTTTTGACTAACCAAACTCTGTGAAATTTTGAATATTTAAAAAAATAATTAAAGGTGCAATATATGAGATATTGAACATTAATATAGCACCAAACAACTATTTGCTATGTAAAGATATTCAATTCAGTTTTATTTATATAGCGCCATATCATAACAAAGTTATCTCAGGGCACTTTTTCGTATAGAGCAGGTCTAGACCGACTCTTTATATTTAGAATGATTAGAGAATGATGTCACACTCCCTCTGTGTGTTGTTCTCCGAGCTGCTCTGTTCGTTGTTTTGAATTCTGGGATGACCGCACTGGGACTGCATGTTTAGTGTAGTGTTTTAGACAATGGAGTCTGGTGGCTTTGAGGTGAGCGATATAACGGCTATTTCTAGTCAGTGGGTGGGATATATTAGGCAGCAAGTTAACATTTTGTCCTCAAAGTTGATGTGTTGGAAGCAGGAATAATGGGCAAGCGTAAGGATGTGAGCGACTTTGACAAGGGCCAAATTGTGATGGCTAGATGACTGGGTCAGAGCATCTCCAAAACTACAGCTCTTGTGGGGTGTTCCCGGTCTGCAGTGGTCAGTACCTACCAAAAGTGGTCCAAGGAAGGAAAACCGGTGAACCAGCGACAGGGTCATGGGTGACCAAGGCTCATTGATATGCGTGGGGAGTGAAGGCTGGCCCATGTAGTCTGATCCAACAGAAGAGCTACTGTAGCTCAAATTGCTGAAAAACTTAATGCTGGTTCGTATAGAAAGGTGTCAGAACACACAGTGCATCGTATGGGGCTGCGTAGCCGCAGACAGGTCAGGGTGCCCATACTGACCCCTGTCCACCGCCAAAAGCGGCTACAATGGGCATGTGAGCATCAGAACTGGACCACGGAGCAATGGATGAAGGTGGCCTGGTCTGAAGAATCACGTTTTCTTTTACATCATGTGGATGGCCGGGTGCGTGTGCGTCGCTTACCTGGGGAAG
>VMKM01004780.1:0-12547 GCA_008360985.2 Macquaria ambigua | reverse complement strand
TCAGACTCGTGCTTCAACATCACACACTGTTAGCATCTGTTAGCATCTGTTAGCATCTGTTAGCATCGCGCAGACGTGCTCAACATGACATTTAAACATTGTGTGAAGGTGAAGAGGTTGCGACCTTTCAACGTCACAAAACACAAACAGGAAACCAGGAAGAGAACCAGATATCCAATCAGACGCAGGCACAGACCTCAGCCTTGACCTTCAGTATGGGTGGACAGTCAGGGTGTGTGTGCGTGTGTGTGTGTGTGTTTAATGACTAATGGCTGTAGAGATAATCAGCTGATGTATGTGTGCTGAAGGAAACATTAAAAAATAAAAACAGGAATCAGGAGACGAGCTGACGGCTGCTCTCACTGTTTCTCTCCGTTATCTAACTGTGTGAGCGCACAGCGACTTCATGTGACGTCAGAATTAACCAGAACTGACTTTCTGGCTCCTTCTTAAACATATAACAACTGTTGTGCCACAGAAATGAGAGTATATTCTATTTACTAGAAAACAGCAACGTCACAGAGAGACAACTGAAGCTGAAGCAGGAAAACCAGCGGTGGAAAGTTACTACGTACATTTACTTTTAGTACAAATATGAGGTACTTGTACTTTACTTGAGTCTTTTCTTTTCATGTAACGTTCTACTTTTTACTGCACTACATTTATCTGACAGCTTTAGCTACAGATTCAGATTTTTACACACAAAACATATAAAGAGTTTATAAAATCTGATGTTTTGTTATAAATTAAAAATTTAAAGACAGTTTAAACAAGTACAGCTGAAACCATCAGTCCACTAATCAATTAGTGGATTGACAGAAAATGAACTGATAGCTATTTTGATCATTGAAGTCATTTTTCCTGTAAAAACATTTTACTGATTATACTCAGACACTTTTACTGAAGGAACATTTACATTGCAGGACTTAGTGTGGTATTAGTACCTTTACTGCAGTAAAGGGTCAGAGTACTTCCTCCACCGCTGGCTAAATCTACATTTACTTAGAGATTTCTCTCTAACTGAAAAACATCCATGAACTCCTGCTAAAGCTAACTAGCATAGCAGGTTAGCTTTAGCTGCCATCTCAACTTTTGACTCTATCTGAACACACACACACACACACACACACACACACACACACACAGATGGTCTGTGTTGTGTTTACACAGTCTGTCTGACAGAGAGGAGGAATCTGCTGCTGAATTACAGGGATGATTAGTGGACGTTTGAAGTAGAAGCATGTCTCCTGGTCACTCAACATGTGTGTGAATGTCAGTCGGACTCTGGACGAACAGAGGACGGCAGTGTGGCTGCAGACATGCGGTCACTGATGGACTGACAGGTCAGCGGTCAGCTGAGTCACTGAAAGGATTTTTTGCTGCCTCCTCTTAAAGAGAAGGACGTTCAGACTGATGTGGTTCTGTTAGTGGAAGTCTCATTAAAAGAGTCACTAAAGAGAATCCTACATTTCCCACAATGCACCTGGATGGCGTCCCTCATTAGAGCCTCCCTGCTGGTAAACAGACATGTTTTCTGTTTATGAGACAGATTTTAGTGACAAAGTTGAGCTTTTTAGTGTTAATTTTTCACATCTACACGTTTTATATAATTATATAAATTTTATAGTATAATAAGGGATCATATACTGTAATTGCTTCTTGCATTTTGGGAAATAACCATATTCACTTTCTCTCTGAGAGTCAGATGTTCAGACTGATATCAGTCACATATCTGTGTGTTCAGTACAGAACCGGAGTCAGGACGTGGTTAGCATAGCTTAGCATAAAGACTGGAAGCAGGGGGAAAAGCTAGCATGGCTCTGTCCGAAGTTCAAACAGACACCTGCCAACACTTCTAAAGGTTCATTTGCTTAATCTGAACACAAACAGAAAATTAAAAAACAAAATGTATTTCTTGACAGACAGCAGTGTATCCATCCACCCAGTACGTCTGTGCTGCGTCTCCGCCTGCAGTGTTCTGGTCTCTGTAACTTCAGGAAGCTGTGTATTTTCCAAAATGTTGGATTGTCACTTTAACCAGAAGATGGACTCTGACATAATGATTCTTGAATTTATCAAAATAAAAGCAGATGTGAACAATCAAAGCTTGAAAGCTCCAATCAGCTGTCTGATTAACAGAAAACTCCACGTCCAAAATTACGCAAAAATGTACTGCAAACAAACTCTGCAGGTCCCATAGTTCACGAAATTACAAAATAAGAGCACAATACAGACAAAGAAACACAATAAATATCATTTTATGACACAGAACTGTGATTCTCCTGCAGACTGCATAATTTTATGATTTTGACAGTTTAATAAGACTTGAATAAAGCCACACCTGAACAGAGTGAATCTACTTCTGCATCAGTGATGTTGAAACTCAGACAGTCCTGCAGACACACCGGCCCTAAACTGATCAGGGATCAGATTCTAATGAAGAACATCAGAGTAGATGATTGACGGGAGCCAAGCTGCTCTCCACCAGGACCGATTACCTGTTTTAAATCATTGTGTTTGTCGAGTCTGTTTAAGAACATGAATAAACTGGTTAAGTATCTATAATCTGCTGCAAAGACAATTTAAGACAATTCCTCCATGATGTGAATAAAATGTTGCAGCATGAAAGAAGCAGTGAGACAGTTTGTGTGGACCTCGTCTCTCTCCAACATTAACCACAAATTAAACATTAACCGTCGAGGTGACAGATTTCTGACGGCACTAAAGACTGATCAGACTCGGCTCCACAACAAGTTAGACAGCAGAGGGGGCAACAGGTTTTCTTGGGGGACGATGTGCAAATAAAACCTACAATAAACTCAGTTTACAACAGACAGGACATCAGCCGACAAAATATAAATCAGCAGAATGTTTTATCAATATCAGCCATCGTGTTATAATTAGTTTCACAAAGATTCAGGTGTGAAAGTTAAAATATGCCTATATATAAAAAAAAAATATATGTGTGTGTGTTTATAGAAGCAGGGGCTGATGGGAATCACGCTAACCTCTCTAGCTGTACGGTGGCCGGTTGACACTAGTTGTATTTCTTCATTTAGTTTGACTTTCTGTAAAACTCAATCTTAACAGGACTGCTATCATTATCTAGTTAACATTAGCCTAGCTGATGTTTGAAGGTCAAACTTTTAGCTTAGCATTTAGCTTCTCTAACCCTCTGACATTATTAGTACCTCAGCTGTACTTTGTGTTTGGTGCTAACTAGCTAATGTTAGCATGCTAACATGCTAAACTAAGATGGCGAACATGGTGAACACTGTTGTCCTGCTGATGGAGGTGTCAGTTCATACAATATGTGTTGTGTTGAAAGGCGAAGACAAAATATTTGGTGATTTAGTTTAGAGGACTTGTCGTTAGCTAGTTAGCCGTAGCATCTCTGCTAACCCTCCAACAGTATAAATACCACAGTGGTGATTAAGCACATACGTTTCTGCCTTTTGTGTTTCCTTCTTTGCCAGTCAGATATGAAGAGAGTTAAGAGTCAGGACACAGAGGACGGACTTCACTGTGAAATCCAGGAATAATAACAGCAGGTTGCATAAGTTTGCCTGCAGGCGGAGGACAGACAACGTGGGCACCAGCAGAATAACTGAACACATCCCGACAGGACGGCGTTCATGCTGAGCCGCGAGGTCACAGTTACCCACGCTGCATCTGTCTTCCATTAAGTAAAAACCGTCCTCTCAGCATCGTGTGTGAGGGAAAACAGCTGTTGAGAAAAATGTAATATTATCTTTTCCCTAAAGAGAGGAATGTGGAGTAAACTGCAGCTGGGACGCCGGAGAGGTCACAAGACTCTTGAGACTCTCGAGACTCGAGCAGGAAAACAAATGATGGAGTGTGATGAGAACCCAGTTACAGGCTGAAGGAAGTTCTGGAGAAACTCTGTTCGTTTGGACCAAAAGAGACTGAAGGTCCAGCCTGAAGTCATTTATCAAAGCATGCGGAGAACAAGATCTAAACGTGTTCAAAGAGTTCTGTTCTGTTCTGTGAGGGTTTACTGCTGTTCCTGGTCTTACAACCAACAGTTACTTTCACCATCAATTAATTAATCCATTAATTGTGTTGTTAATTATGGAATTATGAAAAGTCTGGTTTTGTCCAAAAGTAAAAACATATTCAGTTTACTTTCCTGTGTGACAAAGAAAAGGATCAAATCCTCACGTCTGAGAAGCTGCAACCATCAAATGTTTGTAGTTTCTATTTAAAACCAGTCTGCTGGTCTTTATTTATCAATCATTAAACTGTGAGATACTGGATCACCCAAAACCATCAGAGCTGCAGGCGTCAGGTCCTCTGTAGCTTTGATTAAAAGTGAGGTTTTAGAAACTCGGTTGGAGTTTAAATTCCACTAAAAACTAATAAAGAAAACAAGAAACAAGGAAAAACTTCCTTCCAGGACTCTTGTGTATTTTGGGGGGGAACTGGACCACTAGAGCTCAGATCTGCAAATCCTGAACCTGAGACTGTGCTGGAGAGACAAACCAGATGACTTTAACATCATCGAAGAACTGATGTGACACCTGATCTGACACCTGAAACACCTGAAGCTGCATCATCAGCAGTTAAAGTCTGCATCACGCTGGTGTCGAACCGGTTTAACTAGAGAGGATCTGATTTGACACAAATACGTTTGTGTGACGTTAAAATTTGATCAGTTCACAAATAACTGACGGCCGCAGCAGCTGAATGTGCAGGTTACAAAATGCTGGAAGTGTTTTCATGTGATTTTAAACGTCTGCGTGAGGCAGTAAAGCATGATAAAGGTTTATATGTGTTCAGGTCGGGTCACTAAACCTGATGGAGTTTATAGAAAACAGAATGACTTCCTGTTTCTTCCTCCTGTAACTTTCCTCTGAACTGCAGAGACCCAAAGTGAAACCAGAACTTCCAGTTTCTCTTCCAGAAGAAAGAAAACCTGGTTCACAACACAGATTATCTGTGGGTCACCGTCACCGCGATGTCTGTAACAACACACACGTGTGTGTGTGTGTACAATGTAAATATTAAGAAGACAGATGAAGAAGTTGGATGGGACTTTTACAAACTTTAAGGTCAAATTTTTCACAGACACATCAGATTAGAGGAAAGTCAGAATGTTTGATATGTTCATTTCTGTTTATAATCTTTAGATTCATCACCTTTGTCTCGGGACGGATTCAGACAGATTGGTTCTGTAGATTTTCTGTCTGATTATTGATCCTCAGTCAGTTTTCAGAACAGAATAAAGCAGAACCAGTTTGCAGACGGTTACTGGGTTCTATAAAGGCTTTGACAGTTTCTGCTGTTGACAACACGGTTTGTGTTTCTGAGCTTTGGTTTACTGAAGGTGTCAGTCTGACAAACGTGAGCTTCAGCACAACTCTTCTTCTTCACGCTTTAAGGCTTCATTCATTTGCACGTCAATAGATTTTTGTTTTTGTGATGAGTACTTTCACACACAACACGAATGTTACGCGGCAAAAAAGCAACAGAATTTCTTTTTCCGGAACAAGGTCGATTTTTCTGAGCTGAGTATTCACAGGCGAGTATCTCGACTCTCAGTGCAGGTCGCCAGCATTACAGATGGCCGACAGTAAAGAGGTCAAAGGTCACAGAAGTTCCTGAGCAGGACGGAGAAGAAGTCGTTCAACAGGAAGTTAAAATGTGATGCTCAGCGAAACACAGAGGCTGCTTCTGTTTTCTTCATGCGTGACTTCATTCATTCTTTATTTACAGCTTTTATTCTACTGCAGGAGGCGTTTTCTCACAACACTGACTCACTTCATTTATCAAGAAATATTAATGAGAACAGTTTAAAGTCTGCTCACTCGGAGCGCCTTGGTAGCCGAATGCTTACAGCACATGGCCACATGGCCACAAGAGTCGCCGGTTCAGTTTCAGCCAGAGACCCTTGCTGCATGTCTCTCTCTCTCTCCCTGTTTCCTGTCTGCCTCTCCACCTGTCACTATCGAACATAAATAATCTCCAGTATTAAACAGATTGTCTGTCTCTCTTCCTGCAGGTATATTTACTAACACCTGCATCAGGTAGATCAGGTGAATGTTCCTGATGAAGAATAAATAAATAAATCCACCAGCAGAGAGCTGGTATTGATCTAAATCTTCCACATCGTCTGAATCTGAAGGTCGAGAAACTTCTCACGCATGAAACTACAGTCAGTTAATCACTGATATTTCCTGCTGCCTCAAACGCACCGTCTGTCTCCCTCTACTGAGAAGTCAAAGTCATCAGAGACAAACCTCTGCAGAGTCAGCTTAAACCCAGACCAGGTGAGACCAGGACCAGGACCGGACAGAGTTTAGAATTACTGACCTCTGACCTTCAACCAGCAGCAGATCAGACTCACTGACTCACAGTCTGATATCCTCAGAGCCTGAATCAATAAGACGAGTCAGTTCATCGAGGATATTAATCAATTATATTGATATTCCATTCATCATTTTTGGAGCAAAAATGCTAAAAATGTCCAGTTTGACGTGTCAAATGCGGGAATTTGCTACTTTTCTTTGTTTTTCTGGTCGATATATTTCTGGACATTTGAACGAGTCACCTTGGACCTTCAGAAAAGGGCATCTGCACTCATTTCTTACATTTTATAAACTATTAACCGAGAAAATAATCTGGGTTCATCAATAACAAGAAGATTTGTTTTTGCAGCTCTCCTGCTTCCACACTTCAAAAAAACAAATACAACTAAAATCATCATTTCGGAATAAAATCGCTTTAATCGCTTTTTATTAATCGCTTCATTTCAGTCAAACCCATATTTAATGAACAGCTGCAGCCCAACATCATTTAAAATCTCCCCGACAAACTTCTGCAGATTCAGACCGAGTTAATAAAACCTGGAGAAACCGTCCGGTGCTTGTGTACTCACAGCGGGGAGTCATCGCGGCGGATCAGCGGCTCAAACTGTCACCAGAACCCGGACTGAAGCGTCGGAGCGGCGGGCACAGAGTCAGCTGTTCACGGAGAGAAGTGGAGCTCCAGCCGGCTCCGTCTGCACCGACCTGCTGCTCGGCTGATCTGCAGACCGGACACACGGAGGCTGTGCCTGATGCGTTCAGGGGCGGTCGGAAATGTCGAAATCTAAAAGGGAGCGGCGCTTAAAGTGGAGATTTACTGAAGGTGGTTCAGTTAGAGTCAGACAGCTTTTTCTTGTTTTGCTATTTGACAGACAGAAGCGGTACTTTCTTCTTTAAGCCCTGATGAAACACTGTGTTGAAAAGAAAACTTTATTGATAGAGAAGGATTAACAGCACAGGTGTGACGTCAGCATTATGTGATGATGAGGCGGTTTTCATGAATTCATTTGACCATAAAAACATGAAGATTAATCAGCGTGTGTTCACACTTCACTGACGGTGCAGTCCACGTCGGGTTTAAGAGGTTTTTCAGTGCAACAAAATGCAAAAGAAATGAACGAATTATTCTTTTGCAAGTTCGATAGGCCCGGGGTCTCTACGCACCCGCCTCCAGGAAATAGCCACAGCCTCACACCCATAGCCTGTTAGCTTGTCAGCCTGTGGATATTATTCCTGCTTGGTGCAGTTTGGTTGGTATTTGTAGTTCCTGTTAGTGTTAATGATACAGCTCATTGCTTATTTCTGTTTCTGTGATAAAACAACAAACATACGAGTTATTAGATTATTTACTGAACAAATAATCCACACAGCATCAGCACAATGTTCACAGTAAGTAAACTTAAACACTTCTTGGTTTCACAAGTTTTCAGATTCATATTTGATGAATTTGATTTAATGAAACATGAACTGCTTTACTTCCACTTGATACCAACATATCATGGCAGTGTCTCTGCACTCTGTGGCCTGAAAGGTGCACAACACCAAATGCTGCTGAGGTGGTCGCCACCGACCCCTGACAGGACCTGGACTTAGATTTGGTTATATTTGAACTGCAGCAGGTTTGATTAAAGACCGTCAGTCCTCCTCTGACTCCATTATCTTCTATAAATGGACCCTGAGAGCGTTTGTGGCCACATACCAACAGAAAAAACAGGGTCCCCCCTTGATCCAGGTCTGGTTAGTCACACCCTCATTTTCTGTTTCAGTGTCAAAGTACTTCCTTTTTCATGTTTTATAATCTCTCCAATCAGAAACTACTCTGTCACTTTTCATTTAACAAGGGCATTATTACTGTGTGTGTGTGTGTGTGTGTGTGTGTGTGTGTGTGTGTGTGTGTACATTCCTGTAGCTGGGAGTCATCAGTCAGTCTGCTGGTAAACACACACACACACACACACACACACACACACACACCTCACAAAAGAGCTGACACAATACTCATTAACCCTGCTTTCAACACAGGTCACCACACACACACACACACACACACACACTAACCCTGCTCTGAGTCACAGGCGACACAGTTCTCTTCAAACTGCATGAATCCTCGTCCCAGCTGATCGTTTTCACTTGTTTTAATTTGAATTGACGGATAAATAATCTAAACAAACGACACATGAAGAGTTTCTGACCTGAGGTCAGTATCAGCAGGACGACACCATCTGTCTTTTAAAACAATTCACTGTTGGATAATAAATCAGATTTATGACGAGACAACGCTGTGGTGACAGTTCAGTCAGGTTTGATGAACCCCAACAGGACCGCATCCGAAACACAGACCTCAACCTCTAAACAGGACTACACCTGCAGATCCTGTCCAGCACCAGGTCCTGTGCAACACCTGGTCCTGTCCAGCACCAGGTCCTGTCCAGCACCAGGTCCTGTCCAGCACCAGGTCCTGTGCAACACCTGGTCCTGGCTTCACTTCAGTAACTTAATTTAAGATGTGAAGTCTGTTTTAATAAATGTTTAAAATCAGTAAAAAGCTCCTTTAATAAAACACAAAGCAGAAGCTGTCAGCAGATAGACAGGAAACAGGCTGGACCTTTCCAACATGGCCGCCTGTATGACACACAGACTGAGGTTATCATGGCCATTAATCACAGAAGACATGTGGAGGTCCTCGTGTGTCTGTGAACTGGAGAGAGACATCTGATACCTTTATCTCACATCTTAAAACCTGAGCTCGCAGATTTGTCTGGTTCCCGGGGCAGAGTGAAGGTGAACATTGGTGAGATTCGTTAGCATCCCTACATTATCTTATTGACCTCATGTGTTTCAGCAACAAGAACCATTATTTTGTCTTCTGACTTCCTGTCTGCACAGGAAGCGTAAATGTGTCACATTAGTTTGACACCTGCTGCTTCTGATCACCTAACTGCAGTACTTGAGTAAACATACTTTGTTCCACCCTGTCTTATTAAAGACTGAAACGAGACTCGATCAATCCGACATGAGTTATGAAGATGGATATAATTTGCCAATAAAATCTAAATCAAAGAAACGTTGTTAAACCTTTCAGTAAATTAGCCGCCGTGGTCACATCACACTGAGACAGTGAGCAGAATATTAGTGTCACATTATGTTTTATTTTGGTTGATTTCAGGTTTTTTTAAACTCCTAATTTATTCAGATGATTTGTTAATTTTATTAAACAAAACCAGTTCCATCTGTGAAGAAAGACGCTGTACAAATACAACAACAGACACAGAGAACTGTGAACTAAAACACGTCATCAGTGTACAATTGCATGTACATAATATGGACGTGACGTGCTGACGTGCTCAGGTGAACGTATTGTCTCATTTCCGGTTACCGGTGTTTCTGTGTTAGTGGTTGCAAATTTCGCTGCTCCAGCTAAACCCAGCTAATTTTGATATTTTCTTTACTATAGCGGCTATTACCCGCTATACATTTAAGGATACATTAGTTCTGTTTAAGCACTCATATCTCTCTCCTATTAGCGACCTTTCGCTAATTCCACAGTTGTTTACACGCTAATTAGTTGCTTGCTACTTTAGCTAAGTTAGCGATGGCTTCTCCCTCTCCTTCTCCTTCTCCTTCTCTCTCTTGCCCGGTGTGTCACATGTTTAGTTACTCCTCTGCCTCCTTTAGCGATAATGGTACGTGTAACAAATGTAGTTTATTCATTGGAGGCGAGGCTCAGTGAGTTAGAGTCGCGGCTCCGCACCATGGAGAGTCAGTCAGCCGTAGCTAGCCAGCCCCTAGGCGGTGCGAGCCGACCAAAGGTAGCTTCTGCTAGCCGTCTCCCGGCAACTCCCGAGCAGCCGGGAAGCCAGGGAGGCTGGGTGACTGTCCGAAAGAAGCACAGCCCTAAACCAAAGCCCACGGTTCACCACCGACCCGTTCACGTTTCTAACAGGTTCTCTCCACTCAGCGACACACCCGCTGAGAAACCAACTTTGATTATTGGCAGCTCCATTTTGCGAAACGTGAAGTTAGCGACACCAGCGACCACAGTCAAATGCATCCCAGGGGCCAGAGCGGGCGACGTTGAATCCTATTTAAAACTGCTGGCTAAGGATAAACGTAAATATGCTACGATTGTTATTCACGTCGGCGGTAATGACACCCGATTACACCAATCGGAGGTCACGAAAATTAATGTTGAGTCGGTGTGTACATATGCAAAGACAATGTCGGACTCCGTAGTTTTCTCTGGGCCCCTACCTAATCTTACTAGCGATGACATGTATAGCCGCATGTCATCATTCAACCGCTGGTTGTCGAGGTGGTGTCCAGGTAATGATGTGGGCTTTGTAGATAATTGGCGGACTTTCTGGAGAAGACCTGGTCTGATTAGGAGAGATGGCATTCATCCCACTTTGGATGGAGCCGCTCTCATATCTAGAAATCTGGCCGAATTTATTAGTGGCCCAAAGCCATGACAGCTCAGAGTTCAGACCACAGACTTAATACAGTCTGTGGTCCAGACCAGGAGGCAGAGCTGCAGTCCTACACGCTTCTCTGCGCTTCCATTAGAGCAGTTACCCACCCTAAACTCTACAGAGAGGTTGTCTGCCCCCCCACCACTTAAATTATTTAAATCAAAAGTAAACAGAAGAGTTACACATAAAAACCTAATAAAAAGTAAAACCACCACTGCAACAGTACAACAAAATAGGAGAATTAAATGTGGACTCTTGAACATCAGATCTCTCTCATCTAAAGCTGTTCTAGTGAACGATCTAATATCAGATCATAATATTGTGTCAGGATGAATATGTTAGCCTAAATGAATCCACTCCCCCCAGTCACATTAATACTCACATTCCTCAAGGCTCAGGCCGAGGAGGTGGAGCTGCAGCCATCTTCGACTCATCCTATTAATCAAACCTAAACCTAAACTAAATTATAACTTGTTCGAAAGCCTTGTTCTTAGTCTTTCACACCCAACCTGGAAAACAATACAGCCAATTCTATTTGTTATAGTGTACCGAGCTCCTGGACCATATTCTGATTTTTTATCTGAATTCTCAGAGTTCTTATCAGGTTTAGTCCTTAAAACAGATAAAATAATTATTGTAGGTGATTTTAATATTCATGTAGATGTAGGAAATGATAGCCTTAGTGCTGCGTTTATCTCATTATTAGACTCAGTTGGCTTCTGTCAGAGTGTACATAAACCCACTCACTGTTTTAACCACACCCTCGACCTTGTTCTTGTCTATGGCATAGAAATTGAACATCTAATTGTTTATTCACAGAATCTTTTTTTATCAGACCATTATTTAATAACTTTTGAATTCCTATTACTGGACTACACGCCATTAGGCAAACATTCCTACACTAGATGTCTATCTGATGGTGCTGTAGCTAAATTTAAGGAAGTGATTCCATCGGCATTTAATTCACTTCCATGTCTCAATGTAACAGATGACTCCTATGCTAACTTTAGTCCCTCCCAAATTGATCATCTTGTTGATATTGCTGCAGGCTCACTACGAATAACACTCGACTCTATCGCCCCTCTAAAAAAGAAGATAATAAAACAGAGGAGGTTAGCTCCATGGTATAACCCGCAAACCCGCAAATTAAAGCAAACATCGCGAAAACTTGACAGGAAATGGCGTTCCACCAATCTGGAAGAATCACGTTTAGCCTGGCAAGATAGTCTTAAAATTTATAGGAAGGCCCTCCGTAACGCCAGAGCAGCCTACTACTCATCATTAATAGAGGAAAATAAGAACAACCCCAGGTTTCTGTTCAGCACTGTAGCCAGGCTGACAGAGAGTCACAGCTCTGTTGAGCCATGTATTCCTATAGACCTCAGTAGTACCGACTTCATGAGCTTCTTTAATGATAAAATTCTAACTATTAGAGACAAAATTCAGCACCTCTTGCTCTCAGTTGGTACTGACTTATCTTCAAACACAGGAACCTTAGAAACAACTGTAAAACCTGATGTACATTTAGACTGCTTTTCTCCCATCAACCTTTATCAGCTAACTTCCATGATTTCATCATCTAAGCCATCAACGTGTCTCTTAGACCCCGTCCCAACTAGGCTGCTTAAAGAAGTTTTACCCTTAGTTAGCACTTCTTTACTAGATATGATCAATCTGTCCTTATTAAAAAGCACAGTCCTTTAAAGTATCTGTAATTAAACCTCTTCTTTAAAAGCCCACTCTTGATCCAGG
>VMKM01004779.1:0-12575 GCA_008360985.2 Macquaria ambigua | reverse complement strand
CATGAAGCTTAGTCCCATGGCTTACAACTAGACAGAAATCCCATTATCATCTATCCATCCATTTCCCTCTCTCTCTCTCTCTCTCTCTCTCCGTCTCTCTATCATTGCCATGGTTTTGAACTAGGCAAAAACCCCATTATCATCTATCCATACATGTCTTTCTTTTTCGATGTCTGTCTGATTCCATCTTTTTTCTTTCTTTCCTTCATATTCCCATGGCTTGGAACTAGACTGAAATCCCATTTATTCATCCATCTATCCCCCCCCCCCCCACCCCCCCACCCCCCCACTATTTCACTCTCGCTCCCAGATTCCCCATTTCTGTCTCCCTCGCTCGATGGCTGAAAGCCAAGTTATCTATTTATCTTCATATCCATTCGTCTTTTTATCCATCTCTTACACCTTTCTCACAGTTCCCGGTGCAATGAAAAGGGTGGGGGTGGGGTTGCCTATCCCACCATCAAAACTTATATGTCAGGTGATTTTAGAGACATCACTAGTCAGATTTTAATAAAAGTTGAAGGAAGGCTACACATTTGCAATGTGTCTGAAAACATTACACAGATATGGGCACCATAAAATTGATGATATTGACCATAGAATTTGACTAAATGAGCAAGGGAAGCCCACAACGGCTATACCACAGGGTCTAGTTTTGATCAATCTCCTAGCTTAAGATGTGTCTGCATCGTTTCACTGCAGTACCTGTCAATGTTGATTTCCAATTCATTTTTGATACATCCATAAAACCAACACAAGGAAATTAGACCATCAATGTCAGTGGTTTGAGCTGTCAGCATAAATTCATTGCTCATGTGCTAATATTAGGTGTGTACAAGGGTGAACAACTCTAAAAACTTACTCTCATCCATGTAGTAAGATATCAAAAAGATATATCAAAGCCAACTGACTTTTACTGGGTTTTTTTTTTTTTATTCCTGTTGTCTTTAACTACAATTAGGCAAGATTAGTTTGCTGTTTTGCTGATTTTCAACTTTACTGTTTACTTTTTGACAAAAAAAAAAACCAAAATGAATCCTGCTCATCAAAAATTGATGTAACACTTATATACTGTTTTATTATCTTATACAGACATAATTTGAATTACATTAGCCTTCTTTATCACTATACATGATGGAAACAATTGGTTTTGTGAAACGTTGCCTGTTGTCACTTTGAAAAAAGCATTTCTGGCTAAAATCACAAATTGCTGTAGAAAAGTGATTGTGCTCAAGACAGCTATGTTTTATTTTGTCCACAGGTGGCTCCCTGGTAATCAAATATACAAAAATCCTTATTTTATCTTTCAGTCTGTGTAGGGTATGGTGAGTGTTCACTTCAAGCATGCTTGTGTGGGTGTGTTGTATGTGTCAAATTATGAGCTTTATGGAACATGGGATTTTGTCATTCTGAGCTGTCATTAGGCAGAAAGCTACCCTTGATAATGTAATGGATTATACTTGCTGATTTCCCACTTCTAGGCCTGGTGTCATATGGATGGTGCTGTTCATACAGTAAATGAGTGCATGTGAAATTCCAGCATCATTGGGTGTCTGCTTTCCCTGCTGCCTGGAGGCTTGTTTTACTTGTGTTAAAAGGTCAGGATGCACATCCAATACTATTACAATACATGTGTGTATTTTTTGTTAGTGTTTGTGTGCGAGGCTGTGTGTGACCACTTGTTTCAGGGCGTCGTCTCAATAATTCACAAGCCTCTCTTGCCAAGAGGCAGCGTGTTTTACATCCGCTCTCTCTATTCAACATGTGCATGTGTGTGTGTTTCTACATGCACGTCTGTTTTCAAGTGTGTGCCTGTATGTATGTGTGAGGAGGATGCATGCTTATGTGCATGGATGTGTGTGAAAGTGTGTGTGTACCTATATGTGCACATCTCTGTGAGTGTGTAAGCCTAGCAGTGCGTCTGGCAGTATTGTATTACATAACCCTTAATTATAACTGGGGAGGAAATGTGACAGCTTGTGACCTAATCTTTAATACAAGCATTACATTTTCACAATTCAAAAGGAAATGTGCATGTGAGAGTGTCTGTGTGTGTGTGTGTGTGTGTGTGTGTGTGTGTGTATGTGTCAGTGTGTGTAATTTGCCTATGCCAATTAAAGGAAATGTGACAGCGCTGAAAACACACTCCTCATTTTGGAAATGTGATGACTTGTTAATGGCACATTGATGTGGCTTTCCACTGTGTGTGTGTGTGTGTGTGTGTGTGTGTGTGTGTGTGTGTGTGTGTGTGTGTGTTATGGGCAGAGACAGACAAAGAAGGTTCTTGAAAGTGAAATGCCAGTGTGTGTGTGTTCCTTTAATTGTGCTGAATGACAGATCCATTACTGTGGAAGAGTACGTCATTATCAACATTAAGCGGCCTTGCAGAAGCACACACACAGACACACACACACACACACACTCTCTATCATGCTGTGTGATTAAAGCTGACTTAATGTTTATGAGTGTGTCTGGATTGTGTGTGTGTGTGTGTGTGTGTGTGTGTGGTTATGAAGGACTATAGAAGCTGCCACTTGGCTTTCAAGGCTCTCACTAATATGGCTTTTAAAGGCTTCTCATCTCATCTCTCTGTGCCTGCACCCTTTACACACACACACACACACACACACACAGTGACATGCACACTTACAGACAAATAAGTCCACTGACTCACATGTATACTGTCACCCAACATCTTCACACTCACACACACACTTCCTCTCTCCTCAGTCTTGTAGCTATGTTAACTTCATCACATTGCTCAGTTGGATCTATTTATAGCCATCTACACACACACACACACACACACACACACACACACAGGAGGCTTACCCTCTCTTTACCCTTCCTTCCTACTTTTTTTTTTACCACTTGTTCTCTCTACCTCTTAACTCTACCTCTCTATTTTCTTCTCTTTTCCTATTATCCTTCCTTTCTCTATTGTCCATCCACACTTTTATCTACTTTAATTTACCGGTTCCCTCTTTTAGCCTCCTGCTCTATATGTGCTTTTATCCTCACTCTCTCTTTTCCATCGCTGCCCTTCATCTGTCTGCTCTGTTCATCTTCTTGCCGGCTGCCGCTTCTCTCGTTGTTTAGGGGAGGAGCAGAAAGATGGTGAAGTAAAGAGAGGAAAAGATGGAAAAAGCAAAATATGGCAACAGCAAGAGAGATGAGTCGAGAGAACTTGAACTTGAAAGAGAGAAGTGTGAGACAGAATGAGAGAGTGGTGTGTACTGTTGTGATTTCCCAGCACTGTGTTCTGGACAAAAGGCCTGCTGTCTCCCTCTTGGATAGCAGAAAATAAGCTGATTAACACACCACAACCAGGGACACAATGGACACTGTCCCATATACTGTAAGAACAACAACTATCAAACTGTAAGAAGAAGGAGAAGGAGGAGAGGAGAGGTTTCAGATATTTGACCAAAGACGAATCATCACTGATTAATTTGGTTAAATCACACCAACGATTGGCCAAAGACCCCAGGCTTAATTGAAATACATGCAGCCTGTTGTTGGCTCCTGAAGCATAGCCTGAAGACAATCTTTATCACTGCTTTCACTACGCTGCCATTCTACTTTATCTTCTTACCCCTGCTGCATCATCTCGGGTGCAATAATTGGGAGCTAAGTGAATCAAGAACCTGTAGTCGTCTACACCAATTACATGTAACACTTGCCTCAAGCTCATAGTCAATTCTGCCAATCAGAAGTAATGCAGCATCAGCCTGCAGTCAGCACCACCACTCAGATGTAATGTACACCAAAGTCGATGCCACTTCAGCTGGTTTGTTCAAAGATTTAATTAGTCAAATATGACTAAATTATACAATATACTGTAGGCAAAAATGCTGTCTTTTGAATTCTGTCTAAAAGCAGTTGTAAATGCCACAACAGTGAGTCATTCATGTGGATGCTTCTCATGAACATGGTTAACATGGCTCCATATGAGGACACCAAAGGCTACAATGGGGTGGATGAATGGGTAAACAAATCATCGAAGTCAACGTTACTTTTTGTAAAGACTGACCAGGATTGTTCCCTAACCATAACCACATGTTTATTATTGTAACCATGATGATCAAGGTCCCCTAACCTCTAAACTTTGCACTCCTCTAAACCATGAAATATGACCAATGGCTAACTTAATGACACCGACATTAGTCAAGTTGTCAGCAATGCCCGGTGAAAGTAAATGACTTACTGATTCATCTTGACCACTGAAATGCTGTTGAGCTGACTTTAAAAGTATTTAGCAAAGAAATTGTACAGCTGATGCTAATTTGCATTGCTTCCACGTCTAATCCAAACAGGTTCAGTGTTCACAGCCTTTCCCATGAACCCTGTAGACCTCTTGCTCAACTAAAAGTGGGGGATCTGAAGCACACACATTCATACATCAATCAGTGCGTGACATAATCTGACAAGAAAAGGGCTCTTCTTTTGAAGATATAGCGACACTCGATGTGACACCCAAGCTTCAAGCCACCTCACGAATGCTTTATACCAGAGGGAAGAGATGAATAAAATGTACAATGTGCAGTTTTACCAACATTATATATAGTATGTTTTGTGCCTGCTAACTATATTTCCCATTCACAGAGGCTTAAAAGAAAATACCCCCTGCATTGCCTGCATCATTCTACATGGACCTTTTAATGACCTGCCTGAAGCAAACCGTGAAAATCTCTCCGTTGGCCTCTCTGCTCCATTTCTCTCGAGGTTCAGCTGCCTTATTACTTGTTAAGAAATCCAGTTATCCAATAATGTCTGGGGCGATGCTTGAATGATCACCTTGTCCATACCTTCCACACATTACATGGTCTTTTCCCCAACTTGTCTGTCTCCCTTTTTTTCTTCACAGATCAATGTAAGCGGTCTCTCTCTCTCTCTCTCTCACACCAAGTTCTTGTGTCAGGTTCTTGTATTTCTCAGACAGACTCCTTCTCATGCGTCTTTCTTTCTGTCTCAGATGAGTTTAATCAGTTTCTCTATTCCCTCCCTTTTTTCTTGATGGAATTCTCTTTTTCTGCAAGAGCAGATTTAGACAGAATTACCTCCCACATCACCTCTCTGTTAATGCCTCTGATTCTCTTTCTGTCTCTCACCTCTCTGCTGGGTTGTGTCATGTTGCAATGCCATCCAATAGAGTGCAGATATTTAAGCAAATTTTCAAACAGGTTGCAAAAGAAAGTGTGAATCAATGCTGTGTTTCCGTGAACTACTTTTATGCATAAGTGCAGTGTGTAACAGGATTACATAATCAAATTGCAACAGTAACACGTCCGTTATCTTTGTAAATCATGGTACTTCACTGCTGCTTCCCATCTGTCATTTATGCTAGTTTCTTGAATTAATTCAACAAATATCCTCATTTCCTCTTCTGTCTATACATGTCATTGTAGGGTTTTCATCTTATGTTACTTTTAAGGGTTTTTGGCAATGGCAACATGCCAGTGCTGCACCTAAAATGTTGCAAAAAAAGAAAAGAAAAAGAGAGCTGTTAACATAGTCTGGAAGCAGGGAAAAGCTCCTTTCAGAATGTTTGTATGAGGGGTTCCTCATCGTGCAATTATTGTAACTTCCTTAAAATGACAATTTCAGTCATGGTTTGCATAGGTATGACAGGCAGACCACCAATCCCATCTACATTTAGCAATGAGACACATTGCACTTTTTAAAAAGACACAAGAGGAGTGCAACCGAAACTGGAATCTCGCACCAGGAAATGCAGCAACCTTTGTGCTACTTGTACGTGTATTATTTATAATATGAAGAGAGGGGCAAGATGAGAGGAATCGTAGAAATGGGGATAATGGCACACACTTTAGGATAGTCTCTCCTCAAAGACATTCTTGCTGCACCCAGTTGTACACACTAAAAGTAATCTAAGTACTTGTGTGAAGACTGAAAAAAGACAGCTTCCTACTTTCTTAACTTTGCACACCTGGCCAATCGTTGTTTGCTGGATTACAGGTTTCGAAAAGTTGCAAATTTTCCAACATCCAAAAGGTGTGGCGGGGGCGATGGGGGTTTCTTTTTCTGTCTCCTTACCTTTTCTCTACCTCTTTTCTCTTTTGCCCCTCTCAGCATCCCATCCATCTCCTCCCGCTTCAATTTCACCTGCTCCTCTCTTTAACTTTCTTTCCATATCCGCTCTCCCGCTCTCACTGTTTCCACTTGCAGTGACTGACATTCATTCCCCCCCTTTTGCCCTTTTCATTCTCTCTCTTCCTCCCTCTCCTTCACCATACTTCTGAGTTAAAACCATCGGCTCAGCATTACTTGGTCCATCTGAAGCCGGGCCTTGATTTGACAAACCCATACTTATTGTTAATTGTATCCGTTCCAATTTCTTCGTGTCACGTCTTTCATGCCGCCTCTTCTTTCTCATTCTGTCTCCTCCTCACTTGTTAAATTCCTCATATCACAAGCCTGTCACCCTTTTTTTCTTAATTAATATTCTTTTTCAGGTCTCTCTTCTGCCTCTCACCATTTTCTGCCCCTGTTTGCCATTGCATCTTCGTCACTTTTCCTCTTATCCCTCGCAATTGCCATCTGCCTCATACCATCTCTCCTGCTCCTCCTCTGTCTTTAAACGCTGTTTCTTGTGTTGCAAAGTCAGACTCAAGTATGCTAATAGGTCTGAACACAATTATCTCAGAGATTTACAAAGAAAGAGCGAACAAGGCTTTCTGTGTAATCAGATTTTCTCCATCCCCTCCCATCACGTTTTACCTCATCCTGCCTCTCTCTCTCTCTTTTTCGCTTTACATTCTCTCTGACTCTTATCTCAAATCTGACATGGCTGCAACTTTTCACTTTTTTGTTGAACAGGTTAGATCTTTATTGTATAAAAAGATAAAAGTCTGGCTGGGTTGTGTAAACATGATTTCTGGGCATAGTGAGTTCTCAAAAGTCTTCTTAAAAATGGATTCCTCTCAGTGGAAATGTCCTGCCTCAAGGCTTATTTTGAGCTGTCTTTTGGGTCATTAAGATTATGAGAAATATACAGAAAGTTTTCTTAATTTAATTCAATAACACACAGACAGAGAGACAGAGAGATAGATAGATAGAGATAGATAGAGATAGATAGAGAGATAGATAGATAAGGTCAATGAAAGAGACTATGAGTGATGAGAGAGAGAGTTGAGTGAAAGAGAGATAATAGCTTCAGACAAGGACAGGGAGGATGAGAGAAGGATGAGAGGTTAAGGGACATTATCAGAGAACAGAAAAAGAGGAAGAGAGCCAGACAGATAGAGGACATGAGAGCCAGAGAGGAAAAGGAGGGATGAGAGCTTGGTGGAGAGTGACAGAGGAAGGCACAGTGAGAGGTGGAGAGAAGGTCACGAGGTTTGTTGTTTGCGAAGTGCATCCTCTCACCGCCTGCTTTGATGTGAGAGCCTAAGCCACTTGTTCAGCCAGGAGAGGAGAGGAGGAGAGCTAAGTAATTATCATTTCAGGACATACTTTAAGCATTGCTCCGCTAACCTACACTCCATTTGAGCTTTACAGAGCAGAACTAAACAAGGTAGCACCAAACAAAGTGTCCTTCACAAGTTATCAGACTGTTTCTCGTGGCTGCTGCTGAAAAGAGAGCACAACCCGAGCTTTCCAAACAACCTCTCCTCAGGATGTGGCCAGGGTGTAGCAGCTGTTCAACCAGCACACTGTTAAAAATGGGACTTTTGTGCCTAAAGATAGTAACTAAAGCCCCATGCGTCGGTATCCCCTCTGGACTAGAATCACATCCCACCAGAGCCTCTCTCCTGTGTCAGCCCCTGCTCTGTCTTCAACTTTTCCTCCCAGCTATGTGGAGCTGCAGCATTATGCACAATACTGTACCATATGCATGTTAAAATATTAATTTAAATGAAGCTTGACTGTAAAAAATAACATTCATGGTTTTGTCCCATTTGCCCAAAACTGCATTTTAAAGCTTTCTTAGATGGGTTTTACACTTTGTTTGTGCAATGAGTAAGTGAGTTGTACTGGGCTGCATTTCATGTCAGGGTGTTTCTAATATTCTGTCCACCTCATTTACATACATGGAGGTGTAAAACTTTTAGAGTGACCTTACAATATAATGCAATAGAATTTAACTTAACTACAGCTTCAAAATTACTATGCTGAATCAACTCCTCCCTGACATAGTGGCAACAACGATCTAAAATTCTGAATTGCTACAACTTTAGCCATTAAGCAAAACCCTTACTCCAAATTACTAGTAAGCAAGTATAACACCAAGGAAGAACACTGTACTTTTCAACAATAAAATGATTTTACTTCTACTCCACTCTGCCCCTACGAAGAATAAGTATGAGTCTTTTTCTTTTTGTTTACTGCAGTTTTCCACTTTTAAAGCCGGAGGTCACGCTCTCTTAGAAAAAAGAAAGAGATTGACATAGGTCAGGGCCATATTAGTACTATATTCGTCTTTGAGGGTAGAACCACATGAGCATTTTGAATCACCAAATCTGCGTGTGTCTCGGGAGAGTAGCTGCTGTACCACATGCTTCCTCGAATGTTCCAGTATCTTAAAAAAGAGCAAAATTCGATTCCTCCTGATGCTCTTTATGGTGAGGCTAAAGTGCAGCTGCAGTTCAGAAAGCACACACACACAAAATAAATGAGTAAATAAATGGACTTCTGCAACAGAGCACTGAGGCATGCACAAGTCTTATCCCACTTGTGTGATTGTACTACACTGCATAAACTCAGTTGCCATGGTAATATGCACAAAGTACTGTTTATTTATCTTGACATATAGGCACATAAAGACCAGAGCAGAAACAGCTTATCTTCAGTTAGCTGTTATATGTGGTATGCTAACTGCATGTATGTACCTACCCTGAGTGCTACTGACAGGCAGATACATGTGAACAACTACAGCCCTTATTAAAGATGGCAGTTGAGAGCAGAACATGGCTGTCATAGATTTTTGGAGAGCAGAGAGAAAGAAATGGCTGGGTTTGGTTAGAATATACTTACTGAGGCCTGTCAGGGTCAAGTGCGTCGACTATGTTGTGCCAACTTACTTCATGACAAATCAGGGTTTACATACAGAGGACCAACGTCTCACACACACACACACACACACACACACACACACACACACACACAGGAACACACACATACATCTAGCAGGATGGTAATGCCTCTGACCCATTTATTCAATATGGAAAAGCACACCCACACACAAATAGCAGTTTTGATGCCGGCCCTGTCTGTTCAATTTTAAGGACTGCAATATGCACACATACAGTATACATTCAACACAAGCACGCATGTACTGTTTTGTGTTAGTTAATTTCTCTCTTGTGTCATGTGGATAGATTTTTAAAATGCCAACACTGGAGTTGAGCATTGTCGACATAAACCACTACTTGTGACGTAGAACTGCTGAGCCCATTCTGCACATTTACCCAAGCAACAAGGCAGCTTAAGTAGTCACCCATTCATTTTTAGAGGTGATAAAGGTTGAGGGATCGCGATTTTAAAACACGAAAGACACCCTGCTGAGAAATCATGCATAAATATAAATGATAAAATAACTTCTTACAAAGCCGTCTCACAAGGGCAAAGCACTCTTATGCGAAGTGAAAAGTGCTTCTTAGAAAGTTTTCCACCACGGAGAGGAGGAGGAAACAGTAGGGAGCGGGGTGAGAGGCACTTGGCGCCACACTCTTGACTCGTCTCTGTTTGAAAAGCTGAACCTGCAGCTAAGAAAATCTCAAAGCTGTTTTCTTTGTGTATGTGTGCGTGCGTGTGAGTGTGCATGTGCGTGTAAGGATGCATTGATTAGGCGTGGTAAAATCAAAGCTGAGCTTTGGGTTAGCAATCGATCAAACAAGCCGACTTTTTTTCCCCTTTTTCTCTCTCTCATCCAAAGGAACGAAAAAGCAGTTTATTTTAGAAAAATGAAGAGTTTCTTTTTTTTCTTTTTTTTTTCAAGCCTGACAGACCGGGGGAACTGGAATAGGAAGAAGTATACACGCACACACAAAATTCAAAAACACACAGACACACATGCAAAAACATATACACACAGGAAAATGCACAAACACAAGAACACAGATAGAAATGAAAACACACAGAATTCACACACACAAATGCATGCTGACATACTTACAGAGAACAAACACAAAGAGCACCAAAACACAACTGCGCACACACACACACACACACACACAGAGATGACCATAACTCAGACACACACAACCAACAAATATAAATACACAGAAGCACAAGCAAACGCACGCTGACACATTTGTTGAGACACACACACACACACACACACACACACACAGCAGGTTTTTGACAGGATCGCGCCCACACAGCCAAAACACAGACATGCAGATAGGCAAGCTGCAAACAGAGAGACGGAGGTGGTGGAATAAGGAGAGGAAAGAATGAGAGGAAGAAGAAGAAAAGAGGAAGAGAGAGAGAGAGAGAGAGAGAGAAAGCACAAAGGACAGAGAGAGAGGAAGCAGAAGGGGGAGAGTGAAGGGGACTATGGGGGAGGGAGGGGGGGGTGAAAAATGAGAGAAAACAAAAGAATGAAAATATAAGAGGAGAGAGATGTGCTAGATGAGTGATAAAAAGATGAAAGGGACTTCCTCTGAAACATCCAGCCACCATGAATCAAACACTTCATCCAATTATAGCACATCTCAAACTCTGCACACACACACACACACACACACACACACACACAGTTCAAATCTAGTTTATTAATAATAAACATACATATATCTATTTAGTGTTTCCTATACATTATTTCAATTTACATCAACTTCCTGTCAAGAAAAGTGGAGTTTTTTTTTAAAGGAATAATCCCCATGTTCATGCCTTTCATTATCAGAGGAGAGTTGACTGCACATGAATGTTTATTTTGCAGCAATAAACACTCACATCATACACACACATTCACGTGTGGGAGCTGCCCAATGTAACACCAGTCTACTGTTAGCCACTGAGCAGCTCAACAGCAGCTGCTATTAAGCATCTTGTTCAATACCTCGCCTCATTTTGGTGGTGAAGCCTCAGATAGACGTCTAGAGTCACGCTGCCACTGTATATTCACATGTGATATATTCCACTCTCTGCGACACATATCCAAGGCACCCTTCACGATTTGGCAGCCTATTTAAGCTGTCAAAATGCTCTGCTCTCTCACTGCTCCGTACCAGTACTACTGCTTCATTCTTAACTGCAAATATCTCAGTAATTTTCACCACTGCTGCTCACTTAGCATTTTAAGTCAGCCCCACCTTCACCCCAGAATCACCTGCAGGATCAGATCTAGGATCTAGGTGTCTGAGGAGAAGAAAGAGTTAGATGCCAAAGATGTACGGCTGAACCTTATTTTCATATGCATATGCTACAACAATTTAAGTGAGTTGGTTGACTGGATAGGCAAAAGAAGCACAGTAAGTGCACATGGTGTGGTTTTGGGGGTAAAGTGGGGGTGGAATAGAGGACGTCCAACCCTGACAACCTGAGTTCAAATATACTCCTCACACCATTAAGAACTACTGTGAGTGAGGCTTTCATTTTTGTCTGAGGATTAGCAAGCCATAACCCATACAACCAGTCATCATCATCATCACAATACTTTTACACTTAACATTTTTATGTCATGAACCAAAGAAAAAGCTTCCAATTTGTGCTGTGTCACACAAATAAGAATATAACACATCTTCATTGCAGTAGTGGTGCTTGTTGTTGCTTGTCACACATTTTTTAATGTTGACATTAAGTTAAGAGTTTTGACTCAAAATTCGTTTCTAGAGACCACTCCAAAAGTTAAACTTGCTTTGAGGAACTATTAGGTTTTCTTCATATTGGGCTTGATAGCCCTTTTAACAAAGCCTTTATGAGCCATGACAAATCTTCAGTCAACCTTTGAGACTCATTGGCTGCATTTACAGTAAACTTGAAACATTAGTTTGAGTATACTGCTGAAACCACAAAAGGACAATGTTCATTTTGAAAAAAATGCACTGTGATCCACTATGGCTATAACAGATATTGCAAAACTTCAGGTCTATCAACTTATGCATTATGCTCTTGATATCTGTGCCTCTGTGTTAGTCACTGTAGTCCCTATCCATGCATTTATCCTGTCCATTAGTATGATACAAACATAATCTTATTAGCTGTTTTTTTTTTAAATCCAGTGATTTTTCTGAAGCTATCTGGCATGCAGCCCAACTGCAGCACTCTTTGGCCAGCATGCAGTAAAAAGTATTACAATTACATCTGAGTACAGTGTGTGTGTGTGTGTGTGTGTGTGTGTGTGTGTGTGTGTGTGTGTGTGTGTGTGTGTGTGTGTGTGTGTGTGTGTGTGTGTGTGTGTGTGTGTGTGTTTGGAGCTCTAGCTAGTCTCCCACTGAGGATATAAGGATAGATTTCCCTCCCATGAGATCCACTCCGTCGTGGACAAAGCTGGCTCTGAGCCATCTCTTTCTCCCTGTCACCATCCAGATACCTCTACCACCTTCACCCTTAAACACACACACACACACACACACACACACACACACACACACCATATGAGTCCCATG
>VMKM01004778.1:0-12578 GCA_008360985.2 Macquaria ambigua | reverse complement strand
TCTCTCTCACTCTCTCCCACTCTCTCTTTCTCTCTCTCTCTCCCACTCTCTTTCTCTCCCTCTCTCTCTCTCTCTCTTTCTCTCCCACTCTCTTTCTCTCCCACTCTCTCTCTCCCTCTCTCTCTCTCCCCCTCTCTCTCCCTCTCTCTCCCTCTCTCTCTCACCCATTTTCTGTTGTTAACACGGTTTCCACTTAAATGCTTTTTCCGGACTTGATGGGACTGCTAGAAAATGATTTGTTGCTGCCTTTTGTGACCCTCTTCAGTACCTCCCTCGTCTCAGTCCCAACACCTGTTAGACACTTGCTCAATTACACACACACACACACACACACACACACACACATTAACAACAGTCACATAAATGCACAAATACATACAACCACACAGGCCTATATGCACTCACATGCGCTGGTTCTGACCACATGGGAAGCACAACGGACATATATCCAGACTGACAGGACGATTGAATGCGCAAACACATGCACACACACATGCAAACACCTTCATCTTTATCACAGTCAGTGATCAAGGCGATGAGAAAAGCAGTGCTAGAAATCTGCTGTCGCCATGGCAACGTGGTCATAACAACCTCCCCCGTTCCTCCTGGTAAAAACAGACCTCATTCTCCCCTGAATTCTCCCTTTATCTCCCCCCTCTCGGTCTCTCTTTCCTCCCGTCCTTTTTCTTCATTGCATTTGTCTTCCTCTTTCTCTCCTCTTGCTCCCCTTGATTTTCAATCCTATTTCTTCTTCTCTTACTTACTTCTCTGCATTATTGTCACAACTCTACGCTTTTCCAACTTTCCAGCTTTGCACCTTTCAGCCTGCCTTTCTCTTGTTACACTCGCTTTTCCCTTCCTCCATCTACTACGGATACTTTCACGTCAAGAGATGGAGACACAATTTTGTGTGTGTAGCCAGTTTAAGATTTGCTGTCACAGCCAGCCCTGCCAAAATAATACAATGCAGTATGATACAACACAAACCAATACAGTGTGATGCAACATTGTGAACATTTTCACTGTAACACTGCTTACGATGATACATTTGTAACTGCATGAAATCTTAACAAGTATGTGAGAGAAGGATGGCGTTAAACATTAAAATAAGTCAGTCTAAAATAAATCTTTTATTAAAAATATGCTCTTGTAATCTCTGAAATTAATAGTTTTTATAGAAGTTACAATATGTTTAAAATAATCCATGAGCAAAAAATGTTATTAAACAAATATTAAAATAGTCGTGACTGCAGTTGTGATTTGTAAATCCATTGCACATTTTAGATTTAGCTGCCAACATTGAACCGGACCACACGAGCTGCTGTAGCCTACTGAATCCCACCACAGTGACTGCAGGTTAACATCTCTTGTGCTCTATCGTGAGGTTTTTCATGAGGAACATTTTAATGACCAACACGTTCAAGATAAACCACACTGCTGTACATACAGTAAAGCTATGCCTGTGCTGAAACTGTTCCAGTTGCTTCCAGTCTGATCCTCAGAGGTAAAGTCTGCCTTTTCTTTGATTTTGGGCCAGAGACACGTGATGCGTGTGAGCCTTTGCTCTCCCACAGGAGGAATGACAGGTAGAGAGACAGACGAGTCCACAGAGAGAAAAAAAACTCTGGAGGAAACATGAGAGAGAAACAGCAGAAAAGGAGGCTCAAAGGCAATTCTCAAATGATAACAAAATGAAAGTTACACATGTCCTACCAGGTTTACCAATACACTGAGGTCTGCATATTTAGTTCTATGATCCACTCAAACATTTTTCTGATAGAAGTCAACATAGCCATTTACTGAACAACATAAGTCTGACACATGGGTTGGGATCAGCGTAACACCCGCAGCTGCTGGGTGACACTGGGAAGTAGCCTGACAGAAGGCAGAGTCAACAGGATGACGCTTCGAGGCATGTCACATCCAATGGATTTTGCTCTGCTCTGTTTGATTTGCATACAACTGATTCGACTGTCAAATTTGAGACCGTGCAACTTTGCAGATAGCAAGAGAGGAAGCCCTGCTGCTCACTCACATTTTGCAGGTTTGAAACAAACACAGTTCTGGCTTTGGCTGCTTGCAAAACTTGTTTTTCGATTATGAATTTGTCCCTGTGTGCACTCAAGTCTTGACTTACAGATTGACATCCTCTCACATTTATTTTGCTTTCACTCAAGAGTTTTCCTGTTACCAATTTCTCCTAAATGCTGTTTGTATGTATGTTTCAAACCTTGGAATAAACCTAAAACATGGTTGTACATCATGTTAATACCATTTACTGTAAAGCAAACACAGTCACAGTCTGTCTCTCTGTCCTCTGTCTCCTCTCCAGCCACATTCCCTATTCCCCAGGCCTCTTCATTGCCATTTTCCATCCATCCACCAGATGCCCTCGGACTTTCCCTCCTTTCCCCATCACCTGACTGACCCACCCATCTTCACGCCCGTTCCCACTTCCCTCAGTACACCTCCATTGTTCCCTTGTCAGATCGTCCTAGTTGCAATGTTGCGGCCTTTTTGCTGTCGAGCTTCTGTCACCTAAACCCGAACCTGAACCTGGACCTGAAGCTGCCTGCCTGCCTACCTGTATTGATGCCGACCTGTATCGATACCTGCCTGTCTGTCTAAGGGTACCTGCCTGTAATCTTCTTCAATAAATCCCTGAAATCATCCTGCCTGCCCGCTTGCTTTGAAAAGTGATACATATTAATCAGTGAGTCATTTCTTCCCATACTTACACGTTAAAGTTAATGTGACATGAGCAAAATATAGGAGCACCAACCCCAGATTCTGAGAGTTGGTTGAACTGTTTGAACACCACAAAAAAGCCGACTCTACTCTGCATAAAGGTGGTTAATTTATCCCTGTGTTACACAGTGATTCTGCAGTACAACAGTACAATTTCTGGCAGTGTTTTCAGGTTCAATATGAAAAAGTGGATGATGGCGGCCACTTCTGACACCTCCAAGCACAGACGGCGTTTTCAATTAACTTCCTCAGAGGAGAGAAACACGAAGAGGACGATACAGAAAGAGGGTGATAGGAAGACATTATTAAACTGTCACTCTGCTCTAAACTCAGTTGTGGATGCAAATGAGTTGAAATTTGTTTTGAATGAGAGTCTGTGTATGTGAGGACTGTGGATATAAATTGACATGTAAATGTGAGTGTATCTGTATTTTTGTTTGTGAATGAGTGTGTGGACAGTCTGATAAAGGGTTCTCCTAAAATCCTTCTCAAAGCCAGAGATACTTTCTCTCTTTACTCTCTCTCAGCTTATCTTCCCTCTCTCTTCTCAGCTCTCTCCACACTCTATGCCTCTCTCCCCTTTCCTCTCACTTCCCTCCCTTAATCCCCTCACCCACCTCATTCTCGTATGTACATTTACTGTTTAATTATTTAGCTGACATTCTTATCCAGAGCGACTTACATTAATGCAAACAGTGGAAAAAAGTGAAAGCTCATCTGCAAACATCAAGCGGCAGCTTTGACACGCTCCTGCACACACCCTGACTTCACTAGAGATAAATGAAGGCAGACGTCCAAACACACATCATGGCTGGATTAGTCTTTAAATTCATTGTCTAACCTTCACTGTACAGAGAATTCCTAATAAGGGTGAATTACCATTTTCTTCAGTAGAACAGCACTATAATAATACAATAATGACCTCTTGTTGAGATTAAGGCGAAGAGGCAGCTCATGTCTTCCTGTGGCCACATGGGTCAAAAATCCAGCTCTATGCCATGCATGGACAAATGTGTGTCATGTCATCTTTGAAACAGTGAAAGCTGCAGATAAAATGATGGTGGTGATGTCTGGAGTGAACATTTACTACCACCCAAAGCTCAGTTTAGTACAGGATGCTTTCAGTAAGTCTTCACACCTAAATGATAAAACAAAGAATGTCGTCAGTGCCTTTCAAACCCATGCTTCACAAATGACTCATGAATATTTCTGTCACCTTTATGGAAAGTTTAGGTGAAACAATTTGGTTAAGTTAAGGGAAAGGTCATGGTCATTAGGGAAAGATCACCATCATTGTTAGATTCTCTCTGGTGTCAAAGTCACACACTTTGTACACCCAACGGTGCACCCTGACCTCCTCTCTAAGAGATTTTGCGATGGTATAACAGCGTCACACTCGCGTCACAGTCATTAGCACCGCCGCAGGAGGTTGCTTCTCAGGAAATAGAAGACATAGGTGGGTTTTAGAGTTTGAAGAACCAACTAACCAGTGCTGTTGTTTTTCTTGTGGTGGACAGTCATGCATCATGTAAACTAAACGGGGTAATGAATTTAGAAATAATTCAATATTTAAGAGGAATTGCATGATGTAGCCTCCACCATAGAGTGTCTGAATTCTGAGTGTGAAACTTACTATATAATGCCCTCAAAATTCCCACAATGGAGTCGATGGTATGTACAAGACTTTCTGCTAACAATCCCACAATGCAATGCGTCATATTTTATAGTTTTTACTGCTCACTGTAGAGTGTCTATTATACAGTACAGGGAGTAGTGACTGAGTGAACGAGGGAGTGATTTCAGACGCAGCTTTTCTGTCCTGACTGTCATCACCTTCCAATTTTGCACCTGTGTAATTAACTTAATTAACTTCTGTGGGACTGTCGCTAAACAAAAGTCCAAGTTTAGTCAGTCACACTGTTACATTTATCTTTCAACATTGTAGGCTGAATAACCAGAGTCAGTGTAACAATGCAAACTAAGTGCTCACTCATACTAATATTTGTAGTGATTAAAATATTTAATGTAATAAAAATACAACAATGATACATGTGTGTGTTTTTGTCCATACTGCTGAGTCGTGTCATGTTTGAATGTCCCTTCAAATAACAGTCAATGTGGTGGGTGGGTCACAATGGGTTACTGCCTGCTCATCAGCGTGAGTAATTTTGTGAAAAAGGAAACTGCAGTATAAGTATCTCTTTGATCACTGGGAGTGTTTCAACTGTCTGCACCAGCTGTGGCACATTTACTGTACATTAATTTGGACATTGCACAAATCTGACTTTCATTAGCACTTTATGTTGAGTCTTAGTTTTAAAGTCACACTGTGCAGACATGCAATGTAATTTTTGCTAATGACACATCTGGTTGAGTCTCAGGCAGTTAATCACCTACTGGTAACCCACAATGCTGCACAGCAGTCTGGCTACTCCTCTTTTTGCTGCAGGCAGCCTGTAAACATATCAGTAATACTTTATATGTCCCCCCTGTGGAAACATAATGCTCCCCCATCAGTTTCATTCTGCAGCTCATCCTGTGAATAACCATAATTATACACAGTAACACTTAATGACTGAGCAATCTGTCTCCAAGATAACAAAGCAATCACAAGAGGAGAAATACACTGTTTGTTTTGAAAGCTTAATTAAAAAAATATATGACCCAGAGAATACTATTGTCTGCCCGCACCTATACTGAATCTAAAAGCTGAGAAAACAGCTGCATCAATAATATTATAACCTAGCATGTTGTATGTGAGCTACAATAACTAGTAGTTACTATTCTGGGCCCTTACAATGTGTAATGAATGTGTACATCACAGGTCAGATCAGTTCAGTTCGTGTGTTAAACAGGCCACGTGGACAGCAGTGGAAACAGTCTCCCAGTCATACAGTACAGTATGTTCCACCCACAGGCTACAGCCATCACATACATGGGTCAATATGTGACTGCAAAGAAGGTGGACAGTGTGCACAACAAAACAATATACATAAAAGAAAAGGTTGTCTGCACAAGGAAATTTGCAAGATTTTGTCTCCTTTTCCTGATGATGTGACAGCTCGATGAATAAAATGCATAAAATAGTGCTCTGGCTTTTTTTGCCTCATAATTTGAACATCCATCTGAATGTTTAGGGATATTTTTGCTCTCATGTACCGCGTGTTATATACCCTTATGGATGTTTGTCAAAGCTGCAGATTTGAACCAAGGTCATCCTGTCGTTCGACTTCTATCGAAGGAAATGTAATTTATACATTGTACATCTTCTCCGCTCATTGACTTTGATCTATATCATCGTCTTTACACAAATTATATAAACAGAAATTAAGCCCACCAGATATTTACAACATGTAAATACACACACCTCCCATGTAATTTTGCTCAAAGCTGCAATTATGTCTTCAGACATTGAATCTGACCTTAAACCAATTACATGCATGAACTGCCCACATACAGTATACTGTACTATTATAAATCAGCCTGTTCTCACATTGTTGACAATGCAGGCACATAAACGCATGCACACACACTCAAAACACACACATATAAACATCATACAGTAAATGCCACACTTCCTCTCATTACGCTGAATGAATGTACCAGAGAGGAAAGTAAAGGTGTGTGTGTGTGTCTGCTTGTCTGAGTAAACAGTGTGGTGGTGTTTGCAGCGATAAGGCTTCCGGTCGTCTGTTGGTTCAGTTCCTGTGTGACGCTGGAGATAAGAGAGCAACGCCGGTGTGCATAAATTTACACACATATGATATATCACACTCCCAGGCATGAACACACAAACACAAGTACACAAAACTCAGATTAAACCTAAACCTGTGTCTAGCACGATACATCTCTCTGTCTCTCACACACACACACTAACCCAAACAAAGGATAACACCGTATCCTCGGATGTTCGCACACTAACATTTACACATGAGTGAATGCGTGGGCTATATCCTGACTGGAAGTGACCTCAGAGTTAAAGCTGCTCAGGACACAAATCCAGTACACAGGAAATAGAGAAAGTGACAACAAGACTCCATGTGATATTTAATTAAAATAAAACAGAAAAGTTAAGATTAAATCAAGATCCAACACGATGTTATTACTCTCTGCAGCGCATGCAGAAAAAAAAAAAACACATATTGCTCTGTAGCATCTATTGTTTGACAAAATTCAATGTGAGCTTCACTAGATAACTTTATAAAACTATGAAGTTCAAGCTACAAGCGATGTTGCTTTTCTCAGTTGTCGAAAAGCTGAAGGTTAAGAGGGTTTTCACAGACAGTAGAACCACATATCAAATCTCCACTGTTTGGCTAATCAAGACATATCCACAGCATCCAGTTTTAAACACTGTCAAGTACCAAAAGTTGGCATTGATTGCTTTGTCAGGTCTTGTTTACATATTCTTTGATCAGATATGTTCTGATTTAAGTCATAACTGCCATTTATACACTATATTATTTCAGCAAAGTTCTTGTACTGCTGCTTGTGTTCATACAACATTAAACACTATTGTGTTTGAGAAGTTTGGCTTGTTTTGGTACTTGTTATTGCATTGACACCAGTAACAAGCCATTTCAGACAATAGCCAGCCCTATGTTCACCTGACTGAAATGATGAGAGACACAAACTGGCTGGCAATGTTACCTGTACCACTCCATGAGATGCTCATAAATTACTGTTTCAACCTAAGATAAGATTTGAGAGGTCAAGTGATGTTGGATTCAAGTCCTTATGAAGCCAGAAGTTAGACAACATTGTAATAAGAAAGAAGAAAAACTAGATGATCAGATGATCTGCAACAAAGAAACAGTAAGTGGCTGATTTCATTGTAAGCTCACCTTATGAGGCTTCAAACAGCAGTGTAGCCAGCTCTATACTGTACCCCATGATGCTGTGAAGTGCAAACCAAAGAAGGGAAATATGATTAATTATTCCCAATCAAGGTTCAACTGAGTGTTACTTGTTGTGTTCTTTGCTCACTTAAAAAAAAGGAAAAACTGTAATTCCTAATCAACTAATAGTAGCTACAGAAATGTTACTTGTAATTTTATTCATCAGCAAAACTTCTATCTTCTTTATAAAGTACAAAATGTGTATCTATTTCTCAGCATTACACAACAAGATGACCATGAAACACCAATGACCACCTGGTGACATCATTACAACAGCAGACAGTTTTGTTGCTTAAGCTACCCATAATTTAAACGTCTGGTCCATTAGAATAAACTGTATTGTACATTTTAACTTCTGATTTGCACTTATGACAGATTTTGCGAAAGTATAATGACCTCCAATTTAATGGAGAGAAATTATGTAATCTTTGCTTATGAGTCAGCAAGAGCCAGACAGTAAGAGGCAGACAGGGAGGGAGGGAAAATATGACAGGAGTATATAAAAAAATAGACAAAGACACAGGAGAACAAATCAAATAAAGAAAAGAGAAACAAAGAGAGGTGAAGGGATGGAAAGAACAGGAGGTGAAGAGGAAGAGACAAAACAAAAGAGAAGGAGACCATCAGGGGAGGGAGGGAAAGAGGAGGCCACAAGCCAGTTTAATAAGCAACTGCAGAACAATAAAACAAGGCAGATAACACCCACACAATGATCTAATACACACACACACACACACACACCTACACACACACTCAAACACACACACTCATACTCAGACAGTGTAGTAAAGTAAATGGAGCAGTGAGGAGGGCTCCCAAAGACACAGGAGGACAGAAAAGTGTGAGATGAGGGCTACTGGAATTGACAGAGTGCATCCATAAACACGCACACACACGCACACACACACAAAAGCTTTTCTACAAGCACACACATAAACACATGCGCATAAATGTGCACACACACACACCTATATTCACACACGTGCTGATTATACGCGTGGATATGCTGACATTTAATCCGGCACCTCTTACAGTGCTAACATGATTTTCCATGGTAAGGTAATTAAGCAGCTCAGCAACCTGTAGCCTCTCTCTCTCTTTTCTCTCACCCATCCTCTCTCTCTCTCTCTCTCTCTCTGATTCACTCACACAGAAAACTCGATTTTGAACACACATGCGCGATTTAAGTTTAGCTTTATCTCTTTAACACTGTACTATTCATTAACAATGACAAAAGACAAAACCTGCCCGAGGTCACAGCGTGTGTGTGTGTGTGTGTGTGTGTAATAAAATCTCTAGTTAAGCAGCCAATTAGACCCTTCATCCTTAGAGTGTAGCAGCTTACTCCTCTTATCTTCCTGCTCGACTCACTGTTCAGCAGCATATGTGAGCATGGATGTATCTGTGTGTGTGTGTGTGTGTGCGCGCATGACTTTTTGCATTAGCGTATGCGCAGGAGCTACAGCATCTGACATTATCACTGTGATATGTGATGGCATTTGAAGAAAAAGCAACTGGAATGACAAGACTGAAATATAATGAAGGTCAATGAAGGTCCTAATAACATTTTATAGACAGCCACACAAACACACGCACACACACAAACACAAGGGCATTTCAGAGGTTAATAGTGTGTTCAAATGCCTTATGCTCGCAGTCATTTGTCAACATTAGCTTTCTAAAGGGGACAGTTCACTGATATGCAAGGGAGTGGCATTTTACACAGTCAGAGCCATTCATTATTAATAGCTGTCATGGACGGAGGGAGGGAGTAAAGAGAGAGAGAGAGAGAAATCTGTCATGACATTAAAATTCACTGGTCACTACCATTTCATACAATATTTATGATGCCGTCCTTGTAGCTTTTTAAACTATTTTCAGCCATCAGGAGGTGCTGTAGAAGCAAAGCAGCAACCTGCTGATTGACAATTTCACGACATATTCAGACACATTTTGAGTCAGCTATATTTCAGCCATTTTAGTCAGGGAACTCTCATCGAGATTTATTGTAAGTTTATAATAAACGTACCCAGGACTCCCTGGAAACAGTACTGATACTGGTTGGATTATTCTGGTGAATTAAAGTAGACTAAACCATTCGTTTTAATGTGATGCTGAATGCATTTGAAATTAAAAAAACAAAAAAAACAAAAACGAGTTTGCCAAGTTGTCATGGAATTGTAGATGTTTGAATTTTCCTATTTTCTGTGCACAATTAAGCCAATATGGACTAGAAGCTGCTATAATTTTTATAATAACACTGTATCAATGACAATGTGAAAACAATGTGACAATGTGAAAATAGTCGCTCGTATTGATGAAGTATCACCTGAATCTGCTGCTCCGCTCGGCTTTACAGAGCTTTATAGTGAGTTTCAGCTCAGCGTTTAGCTCTCTGCTTTGGTTCACTCTCACCGCTCTCATAGCGTTGTTTTTGGCTGCAGCAGGCAGCTGCTGCTAAAACCCCACTGTACGCTACCTGCTCAGCACCAAGCAGCAGCCAGACACAGTTATCAACAGTTAGTTATAAGATGAGATGGGTCGTATATATGACTGGAAGGTATATGGAACATGTGACAATAAAACAACTCTGACGCCTGCCTGAACTAGTGCAATGCTCCATATCAAGAAATATGTGTTTACAAAGATTGTTGCTGCAGCACCGGTGCAGGATGAATGGGTGACTGGTTCAGGATGGAAACCACTGTGTGTGTCGACTCTGATGTCCTGCTGTCGGTCAATTAGGTCTCTCTCCTCTCTTGTCTAATGGGTCTGTGTATCCTTCCTGTTGGGAAGCTGATGGAAGACACACCTAGCAGCTGGTTTCACAAGATCAACACGGCCATCATTCACACACACACACACACACACACACACACACACACACACACGCACCCACGCATGCACGTACACACACATTGACAGGAAACAATTTGGCAGCTCACTGGGCAAACTGGTGGTTATTGCACAATATACTGTAATGGTCATCTAACATCGCCATCAGCTACTACAAACACCACCCTTTCCCACATCACACATCACATCTATTGTATAACTGCAACCATTAAGAAACAATATACCATGACCACGGAAAACACTGGTTTCTGGCTGCCAGGTGTCTTGTGAAATTGGGTGTCAATACACTTCAAGCACAGTTTGACCATCGTTTTAAATCAGTGCACAGGGTATAATAAACTGCAGGTAACCATAGCAACAGTTCTTTTACTTTGTGCTACACCAGCTAAGAATGGGTCAAACTAACTACAAACAATCTTAACAATTTAGATGACGTCTTGCAAACTGATTTATTTATTGTCTGCGGTTGCGTGGCTGTGGTATTAGCATGCAGTTCACTCTGAAGTGTCCTGGAGGACAACATAACAGATTTGGCAGAGAAAACAACACTTCACTTCACGCTGCCGCATTCTCCAACTCTCGCTTCTTTATTATTTTTGCATATCAGGACACCTCTCATAATGTTAATGAAGTAAAAGCCTAAACAAGCTGCGTTTAAACAAAGAAATGTCCTTATTTATTTAATGTTCATTTTTATGGGCCAATGCTACATATCACAGCATTTATAGCCTAAGCTAGTTTGCAACGCCCATCCCTCCATAAGCTTTTATAAAGAAATACACACAACTCAACAGACAAAACAGCACAGAGCACAAACAGCAATACAATAAAAATACAACAAAAACATAATGAAAATATTCATGACTACATGTCTGATCCCTCAGAGGAGTTTCACATATTGATGCCCTGAGAAGAGTCTGTCCAAACAAGGTTTTACAAAAGGGCACCTTACAATTCCCCATAAATGCACCCCGAGTTATATGCTTGTTCATGTTTTGACCTTTGAATACAGAGCACAGACATTCATTATCCTCCTGTCTCCTTTGTTTCCCAGCCAACTCTTAACGAAATCTTACACCCTTAACAAAGATAAAAATGAACCTTTAGTAGGTTTATTGCAGGTGATATAGGTGATGGTGCAAGAGTGTAAGAAGGTGAAGAAATGACTCAAACACAGAAAAGAAGAACAGAATGACCATTCTCTGCCAGGAACAACAAATACTACCATCTTTAAAGATCCCAACCAGACATATTTTAAATACTGTTTGGAATAATAACTATTGGTACTTATGGTATTTAGGTCCATGTCTTAAAGCTTAGATTCCCTTCAGCAGGCGAATGTGAAAACAGCTTTCTAGTATCAAACACTGCACATCCATCATTCTGCCCAGTGAAGCTCAAACATCAAAGTGAAGTAACAATAAGCAAAACACATTTTCTGAGAGGGGGGCAACTTTAAACAATAAGGGCACAAAGGACACAAAGATATCACACAAAAAGAGAAGATGTGCATCTGTCAGTGTCAGATTTTGGACAGAAATGTCTGCCAGAACAGATGACACAGTATACAGGTACATGTTATATTTCACAGGGGAGCAAAGCCAGAATATATCATCCCTCAAACTCACATCTCTCAGAAAATTTGGTTGACATTTCATTCTTAGCACTACTCCGACTGCTGAAAATTGAACAAAAATGTAATATTGCAAACACTTCCTCTGTGGTTTGCGGCATTGGGCAATCAACATTCATTAATAGGTTTTTGCACACAGGCCCAGACCTCGGAAAGTCAAATCTGAAGTGCCTGTCACATTCCTCTCCTTACTTTCTTCATCTTTTCCCACATCTCCTGTCAGCTCCCTGCTGTCCACCATTAGTCCTTCCATTTTTGGAAAGACCGGCCAGTGTACCTCTATGAATAAATTACTGCTGGGACCTAACAATACAGTCACACATAAGAGGAGGGAGAGAGAGAAAGACGATGAGAGACAGGGGCTGAGGGGGGGACGGATCATCGCTGCGAGTGGAAGTAGGTGAGGGGGAAGAGAGAGAGAGAGAGAGAGAGAGAGAGAGAGA
>VMKM01004777.1:0-12618 GCA_008360985.2 Macquaria ambigua | reverse complement strand
TCACATTAACGGTGTATTATTACACATTAATGGTGTATTATCTCATATTAACGGTGTATTATTACACATTAATGGTGTATTATTACACATTAACGGTGTATTATCTCATATTAACGGTGTATTATCTCATATTAACGGTGTATTATTACACATTAATGGTGTATTATTACACATTAATGGTGTATTATCTCATATTAACGGTGTATTATTACACATTAACGGTGTATTATCTCATATTAACGGTGTATTATCTCATATTAACAGTGCAGAGCTTCCACTGCTCTGTGGTTTGGATAAAGACAATAAAAACAGTCACCTTGGCTCTTAGCGCCAGCAGCAGCAGACTCCTCTGCCTGTCCGTCAGCAGCTGCGGGACGGCCTCGGTTACCAGGGAAACAAAGTCCTCCAACATCCCATAATGCTTCACGCTTTGCTGGCGAGCGACCTGCCACATCGCTGCTGTCAGCAGGCGCAGAGGAGGGACGAGGAGGCGCAGGGAGGAGAGCGGGGGGACGGAGGCTGGGGAGGCAGGAGGAGGACATTTTGACATGTCACAGCAAGAAAAGCACAGGTGTTATTAATAACATTAACAATGGCTGCATCCCATTCAGCTCCTTCAGTCTCAGGGTCTTGGTATTGTTCGTGCTGTCACACTGTCACCTGAATGGAGCAGAGCCATACTTAATGTTATTAGTAACACCTGTGCTTCTTCTGCTGTGACGAGTCAAAATGTCAGCTGAGAAAAAAGCTTTTTACCCTCAAAGATGTGACAGTCTAAAAGTCATTCAGAGAAAAATCCATTCAACTGTATTTCTAATTTATGGCAAAAATAGTTATATTTCTATTAAATAAATAAAAAAAAAAATTATAAAATAAATCCAAACACACATTTCAGTAGGACATTATTTAACATTCCTTTAACACAGTGGGCATTTTGGCTTGTCACAGCAGGAGAACTAGAGGTGTAACTATATAATAATGGCTCATTCAGGTGTGTCAGTACAACCACACCTTCATGGCAAGCAGACATTATTACTCTTAGTTACTACACTAACTTAGTAGTAGACTACCTACTAATACCACTAATAAGGTGGTATGTGACTATAAAACTGTGACTTCATCCGACATGGTTACAGTCAGAGTCTGACCATTTCAAACCATTTTTTGGTTTGCTTCCATTCCTAGCCAAACTCCATAAAAGAAACTCAGAATTTACGGTCTCGTTGCTTATTAGGGACTAGATACGTAATTTCACTGGTTTAAAGATATTTTCTAAATAAATACAAACCGGCCTTCAAAACGGCATAACGTGCAACACAGAATGTAGACTGTTATTTCGTAAAGCTGTCATTTTTTACAATCACAGCTTCAGTCGTTACTAGCGCCACAATTGACCGCGGCCCCAATTTAGTTATCACGTTAGTCGCGTTATGATTTGAGTGTTGATGAATGAATGCGTATAATTATGCATGCAGTACTCTAAATGTGAAGACGACGTGTGGCTTACAGCAGAGCCACAAACTGGAGATATATACAGTAAGTTAACTAAAATGACCAAACGTTATGCATGTTTCTATCCGTTTTAAATAGCTTTTTTTAACTAAAATAATCACCGCTTGGTATGTTGCACATATGCCGAATTAAATTGTAATAACAACCGACCTATAATAGCTACAACAATATTTTCTTTTAAATATTTATCTTTTCCATAAGCCAAAGTATACTAAAACTTACAATTCTTTGCATGGAGTTTGGATCGTATCGGTCCAAAGAACAACCACACAAGTTGGGTTAGCTGGCTAACGTTTGCTAATTAGTTATCCCGACAAATTAGATACTAGTCCTGATAAAAATACAGTAAATTGATCAATAAACATCATCGACACATACCCATTCTGCTCCTACAGTCGCACGCGTCTTGTTCACTTTTCAACGCTGCACTGAAATCGGGTTAGCTTGTTGAGCTAACCGCTAACAAGTGTTTACAGTCCAGCTAACGGCTGCTCCGCCTTCACACCGGATGTTAAAAAAACTGCACACCGGACACGTCCGGTTGTGCGTGCGCGTGAGCGAGGTTTATTTTAGCCTCTCGTGCAGGTAAGAGGTTTACCGGTCATTATGTTTACTTAAGAGAAGAAGCTCCTAAAATCTTAACAAAGTTTTATTATCATGTCTTCTTTATTAACAAAGCTGCAAACAATTTGGCATCAAGTCATTACATAAATCAGAGCCTGACCAATACCTGATTAATAAGGCTGGTATCAATATTAAAAAATTTAAAAAATACAATAACAAAGGTTAATATAGGTCATTAATTCCTCTTCTACATTTATTCCAAAGAAGTAAAAAAAAAGTATTTCCAGGTGTCACAAACACAGTAAAATGTGATTTAGTTTTAGGCTGCAACTAAAAATAAGAGTTTATTCTTCTTTTTAAAAGAAATGTAAGATAAACTTTATTGATCACCAACAGCGTAAAGGAAGAACAAGAACAGATGCATAATAACCTTAAATAAACTAGAACACTGTGTACATATAACATTAAAACAAAAAAACAAATTTTTGTTGGATGATACAAGCTTATGTGTAATAAATGGGCAGCAGTAGGAAGTGACTGGCTTCTCTCTCACCTCTCACCTGGTTTGACACAGGTACAGTAAGCCAGGTGTAATCTCCCTCCTTCCTCCTGTGGTTTAGTAAATGGATTAACAGAGTTCGGGTGAGAGCAGCACAGAAAGCAAGAGAGAAAACAGCAAGAAAGAAACAACAAATCAACAACAAGGAGGAGGAAAGAAGCAGCGGAGGTGGACGCGTGGAAGAAGAACTGGAGGCCATTTTGTAGGACAGGCTTTATTTATTTTTTAATCTGTATGGATCCGAGCAGAGCAGAGAGAGATCGACAATCAAGACTGGATTTGTGGATCTGTTGCTCAGATAATCCGTCCATCCATCCATCCATCCCTCCTCTCAGACTGTAGCTGCTAACTAACTGACCTGCTGCTAATTTAGCTTTAACTAAGCATTGATACAATTTAGCCTTGTTTTAGCATTGTTACCTCATTTAACTTATTTTAGCCTGTGACTCAGCCTGGATTTTATATAGCTTATGTAGCTTAGTGTAGCTGTAAACTTAGCCTGACTGTTACTTAACCTGGCCTGATTTTCATTGCTGTTATTTAGCTGAAAGCATAGATGAAACCTAGTTTGGCACAGTTGTAAATTAGCATGGTTATAATCTAGCTAGCTACAATTTACCCTAGCTTCAATTTAGCCTAAATAAAATCATAGCCTTGTTGTGACTGAGCTTGGTTATACTCTAGCCAGCTATATTTGGCTATTATAATTATTATATATTATATATAGTCTAAGTTAGCTCTAAAAAAGCCCAGCTGTAAATTACTCTAACTGTAAATGTAGCTAAACTTGCTGTAATTCAGCCTTGATGTAAGTTAGCCAGGCTGTAACTTAGCCTAAATAAAAGCTTAGCCTGGATGACTCAGCCTATTTATAATCTAGCTTGGTTATAATTAAGCGTTTTTTGGTTTAGCCATGCTGTAATTTAGTGTAGCTGTCATCTAGCCTGGTTATAAGTCAACCTGGATGTAACCTAGCTGGGTTGATGTTTAATTTGCTGAAGCTTAGCCTTGTTGTGACTCAGACTCAGCCTGGTTATTATATATTGTGGTAGTAATTTTGGCAGTTTGTAAGGTATCCTGGCTTAATTAATACAGGTTGTATCTGTACTATACTGTAGCTCGTTTTAAATATGGTAGTAAGGTAACCAGGCAGTACTTTATCAGAGATGTAACTCAGCAGTTTTTTGTTATTGAAGTATAATTAGCTGTAGCTGTTAGCTCCACAAACATAAACACACATATCCTCGCAATGGATCTAGATAGAGAAGAAGCTGAAGTGTTTTCGGACACAGAAGACCCGAGTCCTCTGAGAGCAGAGGAGGACGAGGAGGAGAGGGGGGAAGAGGAAGAGGAGGATGAAGAGGAGGAGGAAGATGCTCGGATCTTCAACACCTGGATGCAGCGATACAGAGGGAGGGAACGGCAGGAGAAAATCGGAGAAGAAGAAGAAGAGGAGGAAGTGAAGGGGGGAAGAGCTGAAAGCAGAAGCAGCGTAGAGCCTCCGGTCCAAATGAGGACCGACCGCCGGGCATCGCTGCCATGTCCGGTAAGACAACAGAAACCAGCAGCTCTACCACACAACTCACAAGGTTGTATGAGTCCAGTCTTGTGAGGCCTAAAAATACTGTGCATTGACAAAAGAGCACTTTAAACGGGGATACAAGGAGCCAAAATTCACCCGTAGAGATAGGTTGAGGAACATCCAGAAGGAGCTTGGAGTAGAACCAGTTCCTTCATCTTAAAAGAAGCCAGTTGAGGTCTGGATTATATATCCCACCTGGCCATGGAACACCTCAGGATCCCCCAGGAGGAGCTGGATGATGTGGCCATGGAGGACGCAAACCTTTAGAAACTCCATAATATTCATAATCAGGTCCAACGCTCTCAAGGAGGCACTAGTTCACCACTAGTCCACAACAGTCCGTCATTCACCCTCCATTGGAATGAATGACTTCCTGTCAGAAGATGTGCATGAAGCGTTGAGGTGTCTGTCTGAATTAAGTCGTAACCATTGGAAGGTTTCATATAGAGTTATCGTCATTACCAGTTTCTGACTCGTAAACACTTCATGTCCACGTAATAATACGGAAGTGCCTGAAAAAGCAAACAAATAAAGATGCTTCACATCCACTACAGCAGGTCATTCAGGGTAATTCAACCCAAATTTAATGGGCATAGAGCTTCATTGTCAATGTGCAAACCCTCACACGACCAACTCTGCAGTCATATAACTGTCTTAAATGATCCAGCGGACTCTCGTGGCTTGCTCTACAGCCAGACCAGTCTAATCAGTTCACTCCAGTTTATTTAATCAGCTAGCTGTGTCTTCAAGGGGTTCCCAGCTCCTGATCAGAGACATCCTGAGGCTGAAGAACAACAGTGAGGTTTTAACTTCTCCAGGAGGAAAATGTCTTGTTAGCTGTTGTCTTCACTTCGGGTTCTCAGAGCCTCTCAGGATCCATTTTTAGCTGCATTAGCCACACGCATAGTGCTGTAAGGAGGGCAGCTCAGTTGGCTCAAAGCTTTGGTCCAGTTGGGTGTTGCATGGCTGCTCAAGACCACTAATGAGGCTTTTAGACTTGTAGTTTATTTTGCCAGTGTTGATGGGATTTCTTTGGATCAGCGAGACGTTCTGGTTTTAAAAACTATTTATCAAACCTTCTACAGGGAAACGTTTAAATAGAGAATAACCTAAAACGTGACAGCTCATAAGACTGAGTTAAAAATGGTATTTATTGTTTACTAATACTGCTGGAGTTGGATCTACTGGACTTAAAATGGAGGTGGGGACCAGTTAAACTAGTTAAGCGTCCCTCTCTGTCTCTGTCTGTCCAGGCTACTCTGTTGGCCATGCAGCTGTCTCGCCTCCACTCGTCCACCCAGGCTCCGGTGACGGCGAGGGCTCTGCTGCAGCGCTCCTCCTCCCGACGCCTCCTGCCATCACCGCAGGAGGCCGCTGACCCCGCCCCCGAGCGAAGACCCTCCCTCATAACCACCATCCCCGAGGTCACAGTGCCCGAGAGGCGGGGCCAGTTCAGGAGACGCAACGTCATGTCGCTGGTGGGTAAAAAGACTGATATTATATGTATATGGCACAATTCATACATGAGTGCTTTACAGGGGGAATACGCTCTTATGTCTGCCGGTTAGCTTAGCTTAGCATAAAGACTGGGAACAGCTCTTTATAAGCTAACTGGCTGATGGCCCCAGGCAGCAGTAAATAACAGGGTTTCAAGCTTTCACGGGCGGTGAGGGAACAACATGAACTCTGACTGTGTTTGTGTTGCAGAGCGATGCATACAGTGTGTGTCTGATCTGTCATAATGACTTGAATCGAGGAACCGGGGGCGCCAGAGAGCTGCAGTGCACACACACCTTCCACAAAGAGGTAACACACACACAGACAGTGATACCAGAATAAGAACAAGGCAGGAAGCTCTACGGCAAGGTATCACAAAGCAGGTGCAGCAATATCACACTGTAAAAATACTCTGATACAGGTAAAAGTCCTGCGTGTACTTTTTAAAGGAGAGGATGCATTAACAGTTAAGTTACATTTGGAGGTTTCCATGTGGGTTTTGTGAAAATTAAAATTCAGAAGAAGGCAAATGGTAACTGACCTTCTCTCCGTCTCTCTGCAGTGTATAGAGGAGTGGTTGTGGAGGAAACAGTCCTGCCCTACGTGTCACGTTCAGGTGTCCGTGCCTCAGCCCGTCTACTGGAGCTCCACCAGGGTCAAAGTCCCCTAAACACCTCCAGCAGTTTACTGGGACGTCATGCAGGTCCCCTGAAACCTAAAGCAGTGGACTCTGACATCACTAAAAATCCTTGTAAGTGTTCAGCAACATCATGAAACTGCCATAAAACATCAAGAAGTGGACTGTGACATCATCAAATCCCCTAAAAATGCCACCAGCAAGAGGATGGTGATACCAAGGGCCTCGAAGTAGTGGACTGTGCCATCATCGTAGTGCTCTAAAACACCATCAGGAGAGGACATTGAAACACTGAGATAGAAGACAATGACGCCATGAAAGTCTCCATTTCTGTCATTTCTTTCCAAGTCTCACAATTTCTAATAAGAATAAAAAGGGACTGAAACAACACAAGATAAAACACAGCCTGATATGTTTCCTCTGAAGTCAGTCGAGTCAGTGGATCTGAACAGAATAAACTTTACAGCAGTGAGAATGTAAATGTAGATATCTACTTAAATGGCCAATTGTGAAGCTCATGTACAACCACAGTAACCTCACTCGTGTGTGTGTGTGTGTGTGGGTGGGAGGGTGTGTTAGCAGTATTTTACTAAACTGACTTTGTTTTTACTATTTTAGCAGTGTTGTTAAGGTTTTTAAATAAAGTTTGATTGTACAAGTGGAGGAGAAAGTATTGTAATTCTTGAGAAAAATGTTGTAAACAAGCACTACTAGAAGCTTCAATAAAAGAACTACAAAATTGAAGTCAAAGTCGAAAATTAGAAGAAGAAAGTAGAAAAAAAAAGCTTAACTGAACAGTAAAGAGCAGTATTATTACACCATCATTACAACACAATTACATGTTTTTATACCATTGCAAGACTGATAGGCAGCTGAGGATACGTTGAAAACACAGATAAATGATGAAAAGATAGTCAAGAAAATCATCTCAGTTACACAGAGGAAGAGACTGTGGGACACATTTCTTAAAAAACAGCACAATATTCTGGATTTATATTGTGAATAACGTCACGTTTTCCTCCCTGGTGTTAATGTGGAGGAAACAGCGCCCCCTTTGCTCGCATGGTGGCCATAGGCGGGACTGCAGGCGGAAGTGCTGCACCTGTTGGAGCGTTGACTCCCAGTCAGCGTTAACTTCACCATCCAGCAACCTCACCGCCACACCTGAAACTAGAAACACCTGGGAAGCGTCCTGAGAGTCCGCGAGGGGTTTGTCCAAAGTCAGGCAGGAAAAACGGGGAGTTTATGGATAAATTAAAGAAGGTGCTGAGCGGACAAGACGATGGAAACACGGACGGGCCCGGCATACTGGAGGTGACGTGAACGGCTGCTAGCATCTCGGTGTTGTTGTTAGCTTGTTAGCTGCTAAGTTAACCAGTTAAAAACGTGAACTGACACAAACCTCCCTAACTATAACTGTTAATATAACGTTCAGTGGTGGAGGAAGTATTCAGATCCTTCACTTAAGTAAAAGTACTGTCAAAATACTCTGTTACAAGTAAAATGTACTTTAAAAGTAGTAGAATTATATCTGATATTGTTCAATTATTATTTAATTATTATTATAATTATCCTCATGCAATAATGTAAAAGCAGGATTTTTACTGTTGGAGTTGGTTGAGAAAACAAAAGTCCAAACGTCAACCTTATTACATTATGACATTATTATAATTACATTACAATTATTAAAATAAGTAAAATCCAAACTAGTCCTCTCAAAAACAGAGTCCTGTTTCTTCTGATTAATCTGGAACTAACTTAAAACCACTTTCTAACAAATATATATATATATACATACAAGTGTCATTACTGTTACTTTATTATTAACTTGTAGAAGTCTGATTTGATTAAGAAGCAAACAGTTGTTTTGTCTGTAAATACTCAGAGTTGTAGTTAAACGTCCCCGTGTGTGTTTTCCATTGGTAGGAAACTTTCTTTCACGTCCTTCGTGCTGATGTCAATATTTCCTCTAGCCTGGAGGACTCTCTCTGAACACACCTGGTGGTTCAGGATGTTTTAACCCTTTGACAGCACCGGAACATTTGGGTTTTCTTCTCCTAAACCTCTCTGATGTAGAAGAAATACAATTATCATCATATAATTCATGTTATAGTTAATGTTGCATGTTGATGACACCTCTGCAGAGAGCCAATCAGGCGTCGACGCTGGCCTGGGGGACGAGGATGAAGGGCTTTGTGATCTGCTTCGTTCTGGGTGTTCTCTGCTCCGTCCTGGTGAGTCAGTGTGACTGTGATGCTCCTACACACCGCCATCTGTTTCTATGGTAACGACCTGTCTGTCTGTTTCTATGGTAACAACCTCTCTGTCTGTTTCTATGGTAACAACCAGTCTGTCCGTCTGTTTCTATGGTAACAGCTTGTTTGTCTGTCTGTTCGGTTTGTTTCTATGGTAACAGCCTGTCTTCCTGTCGGTATCCATAGTAACAGCCAGCCGTCTGTCTTTCCTGTCTGTTTCTATAGTAACAGCTTGTGCTGTTTTTTCCATCTGTTTCCATGGCAACAGCTTGTCTGTGTATCCAAGGTAACTTCCCAGGCTGTCCTTTTTTTCCACGTTTCTCTAGTAGCATCCGGTCTGTATCCATGGCAACGGCCCGTCTGCCTCTCTTCCTTTCTGTTTCCGGGGTAACAGCCCGTCTGCCTGTCTTTTCTGTCTGTATCCACGGTAACAGCCTGTCTGTTTATCCAAGGTAACAGCCTGTCTGTCTTTTTTGTCTGTTTCTGAACCGCCTGTCCTGTCTTTTCTGTCTGTATCCATGGTAACAACCTGTCCTCTCTCTGTATTCAGGGTACCTGTATGCTGTGGATCCCAGGTATTGGTCTTGCTGTGTTCGCTGTCCTCTACAGTGTGGGAAACCTCTGCGCTCTGGCCAGGTACCAACCAGAACCAACCAGGTCTAACAAGATCTAAACCACACAGAAACAGACTCAGCTAGTCCAGATTAAGCTGAACCAGGTCAAACAGGGTCATTATTTTATTTTCTGATCATCCTGTTGATAAGAAACCTGCTAAACTCTCTTATCCTAGTGTTAACTGAGGAACTACATTACCCATCATCCCTGAGGGCCTGTCTGCAGCTCAGTGGCTTTTGCTTGGTTTAAAAAAAGGAAACACCGCCCTCTAGTGGTGGAAGTCAGCATCACATGCTTTTTCAGGATCGGTCCACCACCTCCAAACAGACGGCTCGTAGACGGTTTGGAGGGTCAGAAATCCCTGCATGCAACGCTGACAGGGCAGATCTGATAATCTGACAGGAACAATCACACTGTTAACATTCAAACTCTGAACTCTTAATGTTTTTAATCTGGCTTCAGCACCATGTTCCTGATTGGTCCGTGCAGGCAGCTGAAGACCATGTGCGCTGTCGAGAGAGCGTTCGCCACCGCCATCATGCTGGTGAGAGCGCACACACACACACACACACACACACACACGTAATGGAGTAAAGAAGTGTAATACTTGAGTAAAAGTACGAATACCACGCTGTGAAAATACTCTAAACTGTCAACTGTTTTCAGCTTTGTGACGAGGCATTTTCCAGCTGATCCAGGGGAGGTTAAACTGAAATGGAAACAATAAACACACACATATAAATCTGTGTGTGTGTGTGTGTGTGTCTGCAGGTGTGTCTGGTGTTGACGTTGTGTGCTGCTTTCTGGGTGAGAAACACGAACACACACAGGTTTTATTCTTTTTTTCATGTCGTGTTGTCACATTGTGGACTGAACGTCTTTGAATGTGTCGCTCTGCAGTGGAAGAACAACGGCCTCGCTCTGCTGTTCTGTATCCTCCAGTTTCTGGCATTCACCTGGTATAAAACACACACACACACACACACACACACACCTGTATCTGCCTGTCTGTCTGTATGTTTGACCTGTCTGACTGCTGCTGTTGTATTACAGGTACGGCCTTTCATACATCCCCTTCGCCAGGTAACTCACACTCTTCTCTCTGTTTGTGTGTGTGCTACAGACACATCTTTTCCTCCACGTTAAACTTAAACTAAATAAAACAAACCTTTAAACTCAATGAAATAGGAAGCGTTGCAGCAAAAGAGAGAAATTAGTCCTGTGTGTTTTAATCCCTCCTCTCCGTCTTTCAGGGAGGGCGTCATCAAACTTTTTTCAATGTGTATCTAAGCGTGTTCGCCCCTCCGAGTGACCTCCTGTCCGACCAATCAGGACGCAGGACACTGTGAGGTGTGTATCCAATCAGCAGCGAGCACGCCGCTCCTGGGAAACTCTTGAACTGATCGAGGCCTTAAAGATTTCAACCTCCAAACCTGGGAAAGTTAAAAATCAGGTGTCTTAAAAACCACATCAGAACTGGTTTCCATGGAGACCAGTTAACTCTACACGTACAGTTTGTGTTGTTGTAGCCACTTTTAGCTGTTAGCCTGATGTCCTGTTTCCTGTCTGTTGCACCTGGACTGTTACCTGTCCCTCCTGCCAGCACTGATTCCTGATCTAATGTTTCTGTTTTTAATATTTTATTTATTTACAGAAGCTGTGACCAATAGAGTCGTTCTGCATTAAGAACAAACCAGCAAAGAGCATTTATTAATTATTTTAATTCTGTGTTTTACCCAAATAATTACTTTCAACCTTTAAATTCAAAAACAAATGAATTTAAAGGTTATTGGGCAGATTTAAAAGTCACTGATTGTTCTGCAGGAGGCTCTGAACATTAGCTGGATCTTAGCTGGATGTTAGCTGGATGTTAGCTGGACGCTATTTGGATGTTAGCTGGATGTTAACCGAACGTTAGCTGGACATTAGCTGGATGTTAGCTAAATGTTAGCAGGACGTTAGCTGGATGTTAGCTAAATGTTAGCAGGACATTAGCTGGATGTTAGATAAATGTTAGCAGGACGTTAGCTGGATGTTAGCTAAATGTTAGCAGGACGTTAGCTGGATGTTAGCTAAATGTTAGCTGGACATTAGCTGGATGTTAGCTAAATGTTAGCAGGACGTTAGCTGGATGTTAGATAAATGTTAGCAGGACGTTAGCTGGATGTTAGCTAAATGTTAGCAGGACGTTAGCTGGATGTTAGATAAATGTTAGCAGGACGTTAGTTGGACGTTACCTGTGTGCTAGCTGGGCGCTAGGCGTAAACAGGTTCATGTGGAGTTCACCTTTAAATGTGATCTCCAGGTCTCCTGGTTGTCTGGTCCAAATGATTTCAGCAGAACCATTTAACTAAACCAAACTCTGTCCGTCTGTCTGTCCGTCTGTCAAATCAGCTGTATCCACTGTGTGTCGTGTTTCCTGATTTCATCTGTTGGAACTGTTTTAATAAATATTATAAATATGTGTATTTAAGCACACGTGTGTTTCAGCAGTTTGTATGAAAACGTCCTCTCAGCTTTTCGACGGAGAAAGCCCTGACTTACATGCCCAAAAAGCACAAACTTTAATTTCTTAAATAGATAAATGTTGTTGTTGTGTGTGTGTGTTACCTGGTTTTCTGATGTTTACCTGCCACCTTTCTTTACGCCTGTTAAGTCTCTAAAGCCTGTAATCTCCACCCGCTGATTAAAACACACACACACACACTCCGTATTTAAGGTAGCAGCCTCCGTCCAGATATCGGATGTCGACGGACGGACGGACGGAGCGCTGTGTGTTTCCAGATGTTCTCCGTCTGGATGTGACCTATTCTCCATTACATGCTGATCCGAGCAGCTTATGGTGTTTTTCTTCCACGCTGTCATGTGACATTTAAACCTGCAGGACTTCTGTCCGCTCCACAAATCATCATTTGTTTACAGTCACAGCGACAAAAGGTCATTAGGTCATTATCTGCGTCCAGTGCGCTGGCTGTTTATACTGGTGGTTATACTACGATGATACCTGAACCTCTGCTCTCCTCCAGCAACACTAAAACACCAGGCTGCTTTTTATTTTAGTTCATCTGCTGAAACTCTGTGTCTCTACGCTGGAAACCATTTTCTTACTTTACTTTAAAACGTGCTGCAAGTGTTCCCAAAATAAAAGTTCAGCTTTCCTCGTTTTCAGATGAATCCACTCTAAAAAATAACGTTTTCAAAAGGTTTTCATCCACACTAAAACAGAGAGGGAGTGGTAGAGCGAGGTGTAGTGTGTGTGTGAGAGAGAGAGAGGGAGTGGTAGAGCGAGGTGTAGTGTGTGTGTGAGAGAGAGAGAGAGAGGGAGTGGTAGAGCGAGGTGTAGTGTGTGTGTGAGAGAGAGAGAGAGAGTGGTAGAGCGAGGTGTAGTGTGTGTGTG
>VMKM01004776.1:0-12624 GCA_008360985.2 Macquaria ambigua | reverse complement strand
GAGAGAGAGAGAGAGAGAGAGAGAGAGAGAGAGAGAGAAAGCTATAATGTGTTTGAATGGTGATGCACTTTAAATACTGTAAGATAAAAGATGCTGTACCTGTTTGAGAAGACGACTGATCTCAGGTCTGTTGATGTCGATGGCAGCTGAGCCAGTTGGAAAGCTTAGCTTGTGAGACACGAAACTTGACTCCACACTTTTAGCTGCACATGAAAAGGAAAAGTATACTTATAACAAACCATGCATTATGTGCAAGATAATATTGGTGGTCATATACATAATGCTACATATACACAATACATTTACATATATATTTTTTAATTTAACAATTCAAAGTCATTAACATTATTAAAAAGAAAATCTAAACCTTAATTGTACAACTAGATAGTCCAAATGAAAACTGTCCACATTGAGGCCTGTGAATTATTCATTTAGTATAAAATAATTCCAATGAGGTCTGTGGAGTCAACTCCAATGTATTGGAGCGAAAGCAGAACACTGAGAGGTGGATATCTGAAACTCTTTGTACATAAAACCAAAGCGACAGTGTCTGCATGGCAAGATAATACTAGCAACAAGTGGGAAAATTTTGTTTTTTTTCCATTTGGGGAGCTGGCCCTTTAAAATGTAATTTTATTGATTAAAAAATACTTTTCCTTTGTTCAGTTCAAACACGAGTGTGCTGCACATGCACTCATTCAGAATGGCCTACCCAAGCTGGTGTAGATCTCTCGTGTCACATTCAGTGGAGATGAGGAGAAGCTTTTAGCAAAGAACTGCAGCACATTATCCTGATGGAGTTGAGGGGGAGAGGCACACACACACACACACACACACACACACACACACACACACACACACACACACACACACACACACACACACACACACACACACACACACACACACACACACACACACACACACACACACGTAATCAATCAATGATACCTAAATGTTAAATTATAAGAAAATGTAATGGGAGGAAATTAAACAAGATTATCACAAAAAAATCTGCAGCCTGTACTGAGAGTGTGGCCTGCATATTTGTTACCAATTAGCTCTTAATCATTAGGGACAACCGTGTCTTGTTTTCTCCTCAATTACAGTAAGCAGGTGTGGCAGGATTGCACGTGCGACCTTAAACATCAAGTGTTCTGTGTTTGTTATCATTAATTATAAAGCCTGAAATTGTTCATAAAGATTACATGATTATTATTGATTAATCTGTAAATTAATTAAATGACAATTTGTAGGATACCGATGGCTACATTAGTGAGTAGATGAGGCTGCTTAGGACTCACGCTGAGGTCGGGGTCAGTCAGAGCTGCACAGAGGTTCCTGCGCAGGCTGCTCCAGCTCTCACAGCTCAGCACGTCAGAGGGAGGGGCACAGCAGAGGGCCTGAAGAGCCTGCCAGCGCACCTACATACAGAGTTACATCACTTCACCTGGACTACACTGTTAATCATGTTAACATTTATAGCAGCGATTCCCAAACTTTGTGGCTTGCGGCCCCTTTAAGCAAAGCAATGTTTACTCCTCATCACCAGTTGCACACGTCTACTTAGCCTGGTTCCAGACCTCTGAATCAACATTTTTTCAGCGAGTCATATAAGTCATGTGATGTGCCCACTGAGGTCTATTTCCACCAGTTAGTGAAACAATCAACCACTCAGAACTTTGTAGGCAGGGTTAAGAATGGTGATGCCATCTTTGTTCATAGCTAGCCGGCTACCTAGCTACATCCATGAAAAATAGGAACAGAAAAATGGCTCCATGGAAAACCATGGATAACATCGACACATCTGCACAGGTTGTTGTAAGTCGACTTACAGAAATAACAACTCTTAAATCAACATATTTATTGGATCTTTGTGAAAAACATTAAACTGTTCTGTGTCAACTGAAAATGACTTTGGCAAAACAAACACTTCACTCGCTACTGATTGTTTGGGCTGAATAAAACAAAATTATCAAAATGGCAATTCAGTCTCATTATTAGGCTAATGTCTACTGGCTAACCTGTTCAAACAAAGGGTGATTGTTGTTTTTTGTTTGTTTTTTAGAGGCCTGAAGAGGTTAAATGATCTGCTTATTCAGTAGAAAATATGAGAGGAGATAAACATCATTTTTTTGTTCCTATCCTGTTAATCATCTCACGACTCCTCAGGTATATCTTGCAACCCATTGTGGGGGGTCCCGACCACTGATCTATGGCACAGTGCTACACATGACTCTCCCGTGTACTGACAAAAGCTATGCAACAGCAACGTACACCATCATTAATATCTATGTGTAAGTGAGCCTTTCTACCTCTTTGGGTCTGCTGGAGTCAAGTTTTTCAGCCAAAGCTTGCAGCTGCTCTTGTCTGATGAATGCATAACTCTGGAAAGGAAAATACAGATGAAATAAAAATTGTTATGATCCATTGTTAAAATTTTGAAAGAGCTCATTGTCTGAAGGCACCACGCCAGATGTTTCAGGGGTCACTGGGTAGCTTTGCCCTGCATTCTGTCTACCGTGGAAAGGAACAGCAATTGTGACCAATGCCATCCAGAGATTAGAGCTAAGAAACAATATTGCTACTTTATATTAGAGTCATTAACATTAATCTTAAAAAGGCAATAAACTAATAAAATGTACCCATTTATTGCCATCAGAGTGTATCTACTGTATCTCTGACCTGGTTGAAGGAGGAGTCGCTGTCAGAGCAGTTGTCAGTGTACTGGCTGTTGGACTGACTGTGCTGCTTCTCACGGTGCATCTCCTCCTTCCTCATCTGGTCCTCCTCAAATTTGTTGATTAAAGACTCCACCACCATGATCATGGTGTTTTTCAGGGTCTGCATCATCTGCTGGTACCTGTCACAGACAGAAGCACATTGGTGTATTATTAACGTCACCCTTTCCGTAATAGCTGATGTGTTTTTATTTGTTCTGGGACTGTTTGAAGTGTATGACTCAGCAGAAATCCAACAGTTTTCCAATTTGAAAAAAAACAGGCAAGAAACATATTGTAATGCCTTCAATATTTTCTTTTCCCAAAATAAACAACTGCCGCCCAAACTACAGCTAAAGTTATATCACTGACATTGGACGATATTAGCTAGCTTCTCCACTGGAGGATTTCAGAGGATTGCACACTTCACACAAAATATAATGATTATCTGTGAAATTACTCCACAAGGAAGATTTCATGAAGAAAACTGGACAACACAGAGATTTGTTTGAGCTACACTCACTCAGCTGAGTCTCTGGTCCTTCGGGTGACAGCGTGGATCAGGTTGTCGTGACCTGAGCCTATTGCATGTTGTCCATCTCCTCTGGTCAAGTTCTTGGTCTCTTCTTCCACCACAGTCCCTAGGGAACTCTCCACGTACTGACGGAGGTACTTGACAAACTCATAACTGGAAAGAGAGCATTGACAGATTAAAACCTATTGTACAGTATATCTGCTGTTGTATACCAACAGCATGACAATCAATAAGAGACCGGTAAAAAGTAGCAACGTTATTGTATTGTCTTTGATCAAACGTGCAAGTTGAGATATAAACTTAAGGTTTGGCCTGAATAGCTGCATACTGTATAGGCTAGCAGGCAGCCTAATAGTTTTATATGTCGTCGTGGCTGACCTTTTTTCAAGTACAACCTAGTACTAGAAAAAGGTAGCACTAGTACTAGTAGAAATACAGGGTTGTTTTTTTTTTATTCCAGTTATATGGGTCTTACTGCCACAATACTGAAGTCTCTCAGGCTTACTTGTGGAAGTTCTTGTCAGTCTCCTCCAAGTGAAGGAGGATCTCTTCAGCACATTCGGTCGACGGGGCGCCAGAGATCCTGTCATTGATGCTTCTCAGAAGCTGCTTGAGCAGAGACTGCAACTCTACCTCATCTTGAGCTGACAACTGAGACATCTCTACAGCTGGTCCTTAAGATGGGACAAAACAGAGTGATTGGTTAAAATGTGCAGGGGTGAGGGGCCAATTCCCTGTATAGTCCTACGCAGGGTTTGACAGCCAACTTTAGTTCAGAAAGGTATATTGTATTTGTGTATTTGAGTTTGTTTTCTTTACAGCCATAAATTAGCAAACTACTGTGCAAGAAATAACAAAATTATACATTATATGCAGCGACTTTTAAATTGATCATTTGTTTTTCCTAACAAATAGGTAGAAAAAAAAAAACATCACCCTCAACCAAAGATAAAAAGAGAGCTGGGGTGCATAACCATAATTAAAGTCCAGCAAGTACAGAAAAATGAGAGTTTACACACCCAAATCTATCAGGATGCTCTATTTATTTGATATCAGTTTATATGTTCAGCACAGGGGTGTAAAATGAACAGACGTTTTGGCTATGCCGTTTTGAGTATCAGGCAGGCAAGCGCCAATCAGTTAATCACCAACAAGTGCGATGATTGGCTGCTCCTCTGCTAAAATAGGTGTTTTCCATGGTGAAAATAATGTGTTTCATGCCGTTTCAACTCAAATATACAAATAAAAAAAACTAACGGCAATAATTAATGGGTCTATGCTGTACACCCAAACGGACTATGTGATATTTACGTTTTTACTTTGAAGCAAAAACCACTTAATTGCTTCTCTCTGGTTAGCTTCACTGCTAAATGCATCATTGTAACACAGCTAGCTAAAGGCAAAACTACCCAATTTTAAGTGAACCCGCAGCTGAGCGAAAACCAAAAACCTCCCCGCTGCACAAACCAACCGCCCAAACAGAAAGACATCGTATGCAGTACATTTAAAACCAGTCACCTTGTTTTTGGACTTGTAAAAGCTTTTCATCCAGGTAGCATTTTCGGAGAACTTGCCACCGACTGCTGCGTCTCTATGGAAACGTCTACTTAGCGTGAACTGCATTGTGGGATGTCCAGAGAAACTACACGCTGCCTTCCCTTAGCGTCGGGAATATGGACTTCACACGTAAGATATACATAATGAGAATAACTTAAGGTTAAATATGACAAGAAACGTCGAGATATGAGTGATTTGTTATCCGGTCACTGCAACAAAATTCATCCATGACCAGTGAATACTTCTATATAGTATTACTCTTGGGCTTGAAACATTTCCGACGGTTTTTCTCATGCGGTCTTGAATGCAGCGCCACTGAAGCGTACACTGTCACGTGACTCAATGTTTTGTTCTTTTTACTGGCTGCCGTACAGGAGTCATCTCTGCCTGCCGAAAACGTCTGTCAAACCTGATAGCTTTGTCACAAATTTACTATGTAGGAACAGCGACATGTTTTGTTCACACGCCTGACTTACTAGTTAACGTTATATTTGGAAATAACTACGTTAAATCTACTGAATAAGCTTTAGCTAGCAAGCTAGCATCAGCATCAATAGTGTCGACCATGGCGGCAGTTGACAGCTTTCAGTTTTTGTACAGAGAAATTTCTCGGTCATGCAGTTTCTACTTTGAAACCCTGGCCCTGGTCGGTGCCATTTACACGGCCAGCAGGGCCGTAATCCTGCTGAGAGACTGCTGCGCGTTGGTCAGGGTGCATTTCCTGCCAAGAATGATCCCGACTAAGAAGCTGACCCAAAGATTTGGTGACTGGGCTGTTATTTATGGTAAGGATGCAGCAGGTGATCACAGCAGAAACCACGGGAGTGCATCATGCTGTTTATCTGTGTGACAGAGGGCGAGAGGAGAGCGCATTTTATTTTAGTAACTTTACTTCTTTCACTGAGATTTGGGCATCACACTGACTTTATTACAAAACTAGAGCTGCTATCATTTTCAAAGCTTAAATGATTAGTTAATTAATCGATTAATGGATCAACAGAAAAAGAATGGCCAGCAATTTTGATAATCGATTAATCGTTTAAGTAAATGCTTTACAATTAAATGACAGTTTGATGCTTTTTCATTGTTTGGTATCATTGTAAAATGAATATCTTGTAAAATGAAACCAGCAAATGTTTGCCATTTGTTAGGTGAACTGATCAAAATTGTTGATGTTTAATTTCTTAGCAATCAACTAATCAGCTTATTATTTCACTAACAAAGTGAACTTTATCTATTTTTTTTATTTTATTTTTTTTAGGCCATAGTGATGCTACTGTGCAGTAGCTTAGGTATATATCCTCATTTCTTCCTGACCTGACTCTCATTGATAAATATTGTCCTCTCTCCTGTCAGGTGCATCAGAGCCTGTGGCCAAAGCCTATGCAGAGGAGCTGGCCAGACATGGTATCAGCATTATCTTTGTCACTCAGGACCACACCTCTGTTAGAGACACCGCTGCATCCCTCTCCCAAAGCTACGGAGTGGAAACTGTTGTCGTCCTAGCTGACTTCTCTCTGGACCAGGCAGCCAGCAAGCCCATCAAAGACGCCATGAGGGGTAAAGATATCGGCTTCCTGGTGAACTGTGTGGAAGAGTCTTTGGCTTCCCCCCAGAGCCTGACTGAAATACCTGAGCATGGCCTGTTGGATTTGGTCAATAAGAACGTTGCGGTCGCTACTCTGATGACCCAGTTGGTGCTGCCAGGGATGGTGGAGCACAGCAGAGGAGCTGTGGTCAATATATCATCGGGTGCTTGCTGCAGACCCCTGCCTGGAAGAGTGACGCTCACTGCCTCCACTGTGAGACAAAACACTGAGGATATCTGCCTCTTGTGCATGCACACACACCATGATACACATCTGTACCTGTATCTCTATAGGTCTTTTCCACAGCAGACATTTTGATGTGCCATAGTATGAAAAGCCCATCTGTAAATAAATATTATAAATAAAGACTCTATTCTAAAAATGTATTTTAATGCTAGTATCTCCAAGCAGAGTAAACCACTTTTTAAAAGTAAAATCCAGCTAAAATTTGAGGGTGTCAGGGACAACATACCCACAAGCAAACTGCATCCATCTTTCTGGCTGTCATTCTTTCTTCTTTTGTCCACCAAGTAAAAACATAACCACATAAACACATTTTTCTATTCTGACAATAATCCTCTTTCCCTTTGTTCTCCTGATATTTCAGGGCTACCTGGATCATTTCTCAAGAGCTCTTCACCTTGAGTACAGCGGCAAAGGGATCTTTGTCCAAAGTCTGATTCCTTTCCAGGTAGATTTCCTGATACGACCTTTAACAAGTAGGACTGGGGACTGAACCTAAGTACATTTTTGTGCCAAACAAAATGTGTCAAGCCCTGAAGCCCTAGCTTCAAGTGCTTGGCCAGATTCGTAATCTTGTTTACTTATTCTGTGATTAGATAGTTCCTTATTTAAATCACAATTTTAGACTTTTATTTATGTAAAGTTCTTGTACGGCTGCTTGTATTTAGACAACATTTAACATTTGAGAACGGTGGCTTCTTTTGTTAAATGGAAATAAGGTTTTTGTAGAAGAACATGTTTATATTTCTCAAGGTAAAGTATCGAAAATCGTTTTGGTGTCAATACCGAAACTCAGGTATTGTATCAGAACGAGTTTCCAACCCTATATACCCAATACCCTACCATAACAAGGATACAACAGCAATATAACAATACTAAGATACTACACTGAGTTGCCAGTTTATTAGGTACACCTACCTAAAACTAATGCAGTCTAATGCAACAATCCTGCAATAAATTCTACCTTCATGAAGGTTATAATATTCCATTTTTGTTGAAACTGTTTTTGAGAGATCAATTTGGAGGCTGCAGTTTGTGGTGCAGTTGAACTGTATGTCATTATACAGAGTGGTGTTTCTGTTATTTAGCATTTAGCACTGCATGTGTGTCAGTGCTTGATATACAGTATGTGTGTATGTGTAACCAGATAGCCTCAAGTGGGCGACAACCATCATCATCATCGACACCATCGTCAAGAGAGGGCTGGTTTGTCCCAAAGCCAGAGGTTTACGCTCGTCACGCCATCTCCACCCTGGGCGTCTCTAACAGGACCACCGGCTACTGGCCTCATACACTGCAGGTACACAATAAGTCATGATGTCAGTTTGTAATTGGTATACTCCCAGAACGTTTGTCACTGATACATGATGATCTGTTTTTCTCTGCTGTTTTTTCTTCACAGTATGGACTGATGAGATGTATTCCAGAGTGGATTTGGGTTCTTGGATCACGTGTGCTCATCAGTTCAAGCTAAGAGCTCACTTCTCCTCCCTTCACTAAAGACTTAACCCAGTTTTAGTTTCTTCTGCCATCAGCTTAAATGTGTTAAACTCTCAGGCTCTGTTGAGGTTGGTAGTTAAGTGATTTTCTTCTATTGATTTGGTATCAATTTCTAGGGAAGCTGCAGTGGAATTCACCTGAAATAATGAATGGATATACATGTTACTCCTGTGTTACTGGACAATGGGCTGACAAATCTGTGACATCCTAAATTAACTGTAGAAACCTGATGATGCATGTCTTAATGGTGGCCAGACACTCATAACACTCTGACATCATCTGGATTGGTGCCTGGATATTTATTTATGAGCCTCCACACTGTTTCAACCCTTTGAACTATTGGATAAGAAATTATTTCAAATTAGTGGGCGGCCAACTTGGATCATAAAAGGTGTGGTTCATTAAATATAAAACTGAATGTACAATTATTTTATTTTTCTATGTTTTCAGAAAAAGTTGCACACTGAAATACTTCTATATTCTGCAAAACAGAATACAGCAAAGAAGTGCAGGTGAGATGAAAAGCCTTGCCTCAAATGTTACATTAGGAGGACAGAAGTCAGAAGAAAGCAATAATGAAGCTGCCACCATAAAATAATCAAAATCATAATAGATGAGAAAACATAAGGGATTCAATTCAACACATCAATCTGAATTTAGGTAATAAATCCTGACATTCAGTGGCAAAGTCGTCTTTGCAACTGACTTTCCAGTTCTTCCTGGTTATACCTGCTTTTTACCAGCACTGACCACACCTATATGGCACACATAAAAAGAACAAATGGTATTCGCCACAAAAACCAAACCCAACATCATTCAAAGTTAAAGAGACAGACTGATATCATGATGTAGACTAATTCTTCTAAATGTATTATTATGCAACACTAACTTAAGTGTTATTTAAGTGCAATTTTCCTAAATATAACTCAAATCCAAATCTAAGAAACATGTTAATTGAAGGTGAAAAAGACACATTTTTAACTCAAACTCTAAATTGTGACCAAAGCAGGTGTAAATCTGAATATATTCTTGCAATGTGAATATGGCTTCTTGGTCTGATCAAAGACAGAGTTGATGTGCCAGTAGGGTATTATTCAATTTATAAAAAAAAAAAAAGAGTGTTTACAGCAAATAAGTGCGTGGTGGTGAATGGAGGACGATAGCTACAAGTACAAGATTCAAGCATCTCCAGGAGTGACTCTGAAATGCACTGAAGAGCGAGATTGTGTGAGAAACTATATTTGAGCTACATTTAGTATACGCAGATATTGCTCTAAAATAAGTATTTATATTTAAAATGTGAACATATTCAGACATATTGTGTTGAGTGGTTGCTTACACTTACAGTACAGTATATACTAATGTTGACCTAAATATGATATGTGTCATTATAGCACAAAATCAGACCAATAAAACTCTTTCTCCATTCCCATACTGTCCTGTCTTTTATTTTAATGAATGTAAGGTGGCCATATATACAGTATATATCTTATTATAAATGCCAAACTTTATGCCAAACTAATAACTCCTTTATCTGACTGGTAGGCGTTTGGTTTCCAGTGTATACGTGTAAATGAAATGTTGACTGATCTACATGCTGAAGGCCACAAACGCTCTGTTTTTCTCTTAAAACATCAGGATGGTGTAAATCATTTACGTCCATGAACAGACACCACCCGGGCTGCCAGAGTTTACCCCGTGACCCCCTCAGATCAGCCGGGTCAGAGACTGTTTGTAAACCCGATGAACACACGAGAGGTGCAGCCTGCCATAAATACACGTGGTCAAACTTCACAGTCAAGACTGAATTTTTTTCAGAGGCATTTAGTAAATGTCTACATGGAATAGGTACATTTTTGAAGGTATTTTGTTTATTGTTTAGAAAATGGAAATATGGTAACACACTTGATAATAAACATTTATAATGCTCCTTTTTATATAAATAATGTTGTCTAAAGTGCTATAAAGTAAGGAGAATCAAGGAAAAAGTAATACCAGTAGTAAAATAGATACAGAATACCATCAGTAATGGCCATTAAGCTATATTCTGGTAGTGGTAGAGATATGGAAAATTAAAAGACTAGACTAAAAGCTAGGCATGTTATAAGATGCTGCTTGAAAACACTCACATAGGACGTCTTTGGGAGTGGTATTCCACAATTTGGGAGCATAGTTAGCAGCATAGTAGAAAAACACTATTGGTAAAAAGGTAAAAAAAATTAAAGGAAAGTTTCTTTGTAAGGTGGACAAGTGAACCTGATGAAGCACACACAAAACACGCTGTTTGCTTGTCCACTTGCAGAAAATGTTTAAATAAACAGCATGATGTAGAAAAAAGGTTGAAAGCTCCAGAACCGCTAGTAAACAGACCTTGTGATTACAACGGTTTCCAAGGTCACGGTCAACCTTTAAGCCATCATGGACGAGAACTCAGAGGGGAAAAAAAGTAAATATGAACATCTACAATTTCCAACAAACTCCATCTGCTGTAGGTAGGTCATGTCATACGATAGAAAGCTCCAGAACAGCTACTAAATGGACCTTGTGGTGAGATTGTGTTGTCAAATATAAGTTTTTTTTTTAATCACCCATAGGTGTTCAGGTTTCATACTCATCAAACCTTTAAGTGAACCCTCATGCCCTGTGTGGTAGCATCTGCGTTTGTTTCCCCACTTATTTATGCAGGTTTTCCCCTTTAATTTGTCAACCATCTGTATATCAGATGGATGACTTAGTTGAGTACAGTGCATGTAACTGAATCTGGCCTGTCACTCTCTTCTACTGTCCCCATGTCCTGTTCTCTGTCTAATGAAGCCGAATTGCCACAGAAATAAAACACAAGTACCAGGACAAGTCAAGGTGGTTAGTTACACGCCGGCATCGTAGGTAGATATTTTTGCTTTTACCAGCCACTCACATTCAGTGTTGGGACTGGAGGTTGGTTGTTGTGGTTAGGATGGTGTCCTTCCGGATAAGACGCCAGAGGAACAACGAAAGGACAGCTTCTTCTTCACTTTCTCTCTTCTTCGTCGTCCTCCTGAGACATCGCTGTCTTCATCCACTTTTTCCTCTCTGCGGGTTTGTTCAACTGGTAAGTTGATTTAAAAAAAGAACATCTATATCTATTATCTCTCCCTAATAGAAGGTAACTGATATTGTTCTGTACATGGATAGGAAAAAATGGTAGCTTGGTGGATTTATTTTTGGAATATGTTGATGTTATACAATAATCTATCTATGCAATATTTGTACCATGCACAATTTGAAAAAAAAGATGAATATGCATGCATTTGTACTTAGACGTATGAGAGCATAACAAGAGCTCAAAAAGTGGAACTCTGTACTGGATAGGGCAGTACTTGTAGTGACTGTATCCATATGATGTCTATAAAATTAAACTTCCTAACAGTCAAACATCTGATCGTGTAAAAATGTGACTTTAACGAGAATGCTTTACAAAATATTATTCTAATTAAATCAACAGAAATATCAATACAACATAAGGGGGGGAAAAGCCTTATAAAAGATTTATAAATTATGAATAAATTATATGAATAAACGATTAAAAACCCTAAAAGAAGAAACACTATAAATGGAACGTTTTTGAGTGCTTGTAGCACAAACTTAGCAGCCTTATCTACTCAGGCAGCTCAATCTGAACGTGTACATCAGTGGTTGAGCTCACTGTCTCACATTCTTTGAAATAAGATTTGCAGTGGTTGGTGTTCACCAAGGTTATGGTCTTGGTTTCCAGCAGATAAGTATGTTTTGGAGACTTGGAGTCAGCAGCTGTGGCATCTATCAACAAACTCGCAAGACTGCGAAAAAAAAGAGATAAAGTTTGGCCTTGTGAGAGAACTGGTCTGTTCTGACTTTTACACCTCAAATGATTTCTGTACCACCTTTGTATAAATACAAAATTACAAATAACAACACCAGTCAATGAGTGTTACAGGATTGCTAATGAAGTTAATAAAGCCAGACTATTATTCTATTTGCAAAATATTCTTTTTGGTCAACAAAAAATAGTGTATATACTTAAATAATATACAGTATTATTGCATTAGACTGTCTGTCTGTGAGTCTTAATATATTATTTTCGCATTCATCTCCTCACGCAGAAAGCAGGACAACTGGCGACTGAAATGGGCGAATGGGATCTACTGGGCCGCCTGCTGGATAAAGTGCAGAGCCACTCCACAGTGATCGGCAAGGTCTGGCTCACCGTGCTGTTTGTCTTCCGCATCCTGGTCCTGCGCGGCGCCGCTGAGAAGGTCTGGTCATATATTCACCCTTTCAATTCAATTCAATTCAATTCAGTTTTATTTATATAGCCCCATTTCATAACAAAGTTATCTCAGGGCACTTTTTCTAGTAGAGCAAGTCTAGACCGACTCTTTATATTTACAGAGACCCAACATTTCCCACCATGAGCAGCACCAGGAGACAGTGGCAAGGAAAAACTCCCTTTAACAGGTAG
>VMKM01004775.1:0-12667 GCA_008360985.2 Macquaria ambigua | reverse complement strand
CTCTCTCTCTCTCTCTCTCTCTCTCTCTCTCTCTCTCTCTCTCTCTCTCTCTCTCTCTCTCTCTCTCTCTCCCCGGGAAGTAAAATATTCACAGCTGCTGCTGCGGTCGGGTCGCACGGCCACAAGACTCTCTGAGCAAACAGAGGAGCTGTGAACGTGTGAAGCCGATGGTGTACGTTTCATTTGAGGTCCGACACAGGTCCGATAGATCCTGATGTAGTCAAAACAGAAACCGCATACTGAGCCTCGCCACATGCCTCAACAAACCAAACACTAACCAAACATACCCAAGCACAACACTAAAAAATGACATTGGCAAACAGTTTTTAGAAACATATTAGGCGCACTGTAGAAATGGGAGAAATGATGCGTGGCATGGTGCCGCTGAACGGACCAACTCCGATGTCATTGGGGTTGATAATCAGTGTGGAACATCTGTCTTGGATAAATGCCCTGCGTTTAAAGTCTGGCCTTGTTATGCACTACGGGTAAAGGCAAGAGCACATTAAGTCATGTTAAAGTTGCAATAAAAATACATCAAGCTATTCCAAGAGGTCTACACATTATACATGTGCAGACTTGATTCCAAGTTCCCTTCTGAATGAACAAGTGGACGGATTTGTCTCAAATATCTGAGCTTGAGTCCAGATTTCCATGTTCTAATAAGGACTTAAATGGGAAGTTTTACATATGTAGATCTCTGAAGTTGTACCACCAAATAATAAAGACATCTTGACTTAGGAATGCCAGCCCTTGAACTTTATGAGGGAGGGAGAAGGGAGGGGGAGGAGGAGGGGGATCAGTGTCTTGAACACATTTCAAAGTAATTGTACTTGATATGTCGTTTACAGAACACCCAAGTAATCATATAAACAAAGGACTAGATGCCCTGGGAGGATGAAAGGAAATCTGAATCTCCCTCTGATGCATCATACTTACTCACGTTTTGACATGAGTGTTAGGCACAGGAGAAGTCCTGAGCACAAAAAAGAGGATCGAGGACCTTTTTGTAACAACAGCGGGATGGACTGACTCTGGTGGATTCCATCATACTCGGAAATTAACTTACACACACACACACACAGAGAGAGAAACAGATGGCAGAGAGTTGAAAGTGATGGATGCAATGAACAAATTACAACTGCTGCAGCCCTGGGCAGAGGAAGTGTGTGTGTGTGTGTGTGTCTCTGTGTGTGTGTGTGTGTGTGTGAGTGTGTGTTTGTGTGATAACTTTGCTCTTGGTCTGATCCCGCTAATTGCTGGAATCCATCTGAACTTTACCAAGACATGACAAAAGTTTGAAAAACTATCAAAAAAAAAAAAAATGTGGATGTGAATGCAGCACGGGGGGAAATCGCAGGACGCAGACAGCAACAACACGAGCGAGGCAGTTTAAGAAAAAGAGAGGGAAAGTGAGAGAGGAATAAAGAAAACATGACATCATAGTTAATTAGAATCAGGTGATAAACAAGGGATTGATATTTACGTTATACCATATGCCCCGCTCCATGTGTCTTTCTGTCTCGGGGGGCACAGCAACAGGTTTCAGACAAGTAAGGTCAAGGAGGAGGCTTTCCCCAGCTGCTAGACCACACTGATGCACACACCTCTTTACCCAGCTGCCCAAATCTGTCTCTGTGTGTGTGTGTGTGTGTGTGTGTGTGCGTGCGTGTCGGCCATTTCTAAAGCATGTTTTGTCTTTGTTGTTATCACATAAAAGACAGTGTTTATCCTCCAGGAAGCCCTGTTTGCCATGTGTACTTGTAAGGTTTTTGCAGCGAGAAATGAAAACCCCTGAACTCATCAACCAGGTTGTCTGCTGGGCTTCTTTCTAAAGTCTAATCTCTTACAGATTCCTGACTCACGTCTTGGTTTTCTAAAAGTTCTCCCCTGACTTACTCACGGTTTGTTTTAGACACTGATTACTTGGATAAAGCCGATTATGGTGCTTTTGAGTTGCCAAAATGTTTGATTCTTTGAGCATGAAAGGCCATTCTTGACCCTTTTGAAATAGTAGTTTGACAGAATAATCTTAAGTCATGGTCCACTTACTAGTTCTGAAGCTTTCAACCACACAGTATTTATCATTGAATGGAGTTTGCTTCATCCAGGCAAACTGAGCATCCAGTGAAGGCTATGAGATGTGTGTGTATGATGTATTTCAAAGGTCAAGAATGACCTTTCACTCTCAAATATTCCCTCATAATTCTCATCTCATGGTCTCCAGCAGCAGATGGACTAAACTCCATTCAACCTGTGCTACAGTGTAGTATCGTCAATATTAAAAGAATGCAGTAATCAATTACCTGGGTCAACTGATGGAAGAATTTCCTTGAATGTTTTGTTTATATATGTATTTATTTCTATCTCTTTGCTGTGTATTTACAATATGAACAACCAATAATTGAACCATGAAAATCTCTAAAAGGATTCTAAGTCAGTCAAACAACTTAAAGACAAATATATTTTTATATTTATTCAGGTTTAAATGATTAGTATTCAAAAAGAGAAGCATAAATGGTAAAAAAGACAAGAATTTGTCCTTTTTGTGTTTTTGTTCTTTTTTTGTTAAATATTACACAAAATAAATAAATTTAAAGAAAAAACATGATAGTGTTAGACTTGCTGTTGTGTTCTTGACTCTAACTCTTTCTCATCCTGTTCATTGTCTGCTTTTCTTGTCTTTTCTTCTCCTTTTCTGTCAATACGTCCTCTTCTTTTCTCTTTCTTTTCCTCTCTTACATATTTTGTCTTCTTTCATTTTTATTTCTTCCCAGTCAAGAGCTTCACATGTACACAAATCTAGTAATGTGAGTTACTAATCACATTTTGGCACAGAAGTCATTTCTTTTCATATTTTCTACTGTGCCAATGTACTTGATAACTTAAAACAGAATAATATATACATTGTATAGCAATATATCTTATTTCTTTCTTTAAAAATAGAAATGTCTTTATCCAACAGAGATAAAATGTCCATAGGTTTCCATTCTTTTCCTCCTCAGTGCATCATTCAGATCTCATTCAGATCTGTCCAATGTAGCCATCGCTGTAACTCCATAAACGTCAGATACCCTGCAGTCTGCAGAGCTCTCTCATGGCTGATATGTCCAATCATCGTGGTTGTACCACAATGGGCAGGAAGTGAGTGGCTGTGTTTTTCCTCCGTGTCTTCCTCCCCTTCATTGGCTTGCCGTTGGCGTTCAGTCCCACAAACATGTGCTTCTTCTTGTTGCGCCACTCTGCTGAAGCGTAGGTGTTGTACTTGTTCTCCTCGATGCGTTCAATCAGACGACAGTCCGGACCAAAGTCCCTCTGCAGGGGAGAGAGGAGGAGTGTCAATGTCAGATATGCAAAAATGAATCAGAGCCGAGTGGCACAATTTATTGATTACATTCAATGTTTGCGCTGCCTTTTCCACTCTGTTTGATGAAGGCACCACCAGTGATTTTAAACTTCTGACTTTGCCACAATATGGTGCTGGCTGTGTGAATGAGATACATGAATGCTTTTTTAGACCTGAAATCATTAGTCGATTAATCAATTAGTCTATTAGCAGAAAATGAATCTGCCAGCATTTTCTAATTCCACCTTCTGAATGTCAAGGATCTGCTGCTTCTGTTTGTCTTGTATGATAGTGAACTGAATATCCTTGTGTTTTGGACTCTTGGTGGAACAAAATGAGCAATGTGATGGCATCAGTTTGGGCTTTAGGAAATTGTGATGGTCACTATTTCACTATTTGATAGACCAAACAGTTAATTGATTAATCAAGAAAAAAAAAACCCAGAACAATCAATAATTCAAAATAATCGTTTGTTGTGGCCATAATGCTTTTGAAGGCAGATTCATGGTGTAAAATGGGTCCATTTCAGAATTTGCATGATGCTGCATGAGATTAGTGGACTTCTTAGGGTCATATTTTGCCCTTTTTGGAGCTCTAACTAATCCTAAAGTCAGAAGGCTGTTAAACTGTACAGCTGTAGTTGCTTACTTGCTGTATTTATTAATAATCCCCAAATTGAATGGAGCCCAGTCTTCAGTTCATCTTCTTAATCTTTCAGTTTCATTATTAGGAGCTTTAGTTGTTACTGGAAAATTGTTGTCAAATCTCAGGCTTTGGCTGTTATTGTTGCTTTTTGTTGATGTTTGTTTTCATGCTGATTAATGTTAAAGTTGTTCTTTTGGGCCTTGTCTGAGCATGTTGATATTTTACTTCTTGTGACAACATGGATCAACAAATGGTCAGCCATTGCTTAAGGATCTGCTGCACAATCCCCAGTGTAATCAAGGCCAATTGTAAAAACTGGACACAAAATTCAAATTGTTGCAGACGTTGTTTGTGTGTCAGTGGATTGGGGGGAGGGGGGGGGGAGGGGAGGGGGAGGGGGGGGTATGGGAGGAGGGGCAGCAAGGTCAGCACGAGATGTGATGTCTTAAACGTTCGGGCTCTCTGCCAGCAAAGAGCATCGTGACACCATGTTTGTGGCTTACGTTACCGCAGTGACCACCCACTGGTAAATAAAGAGAAAATGATCTGAAAGAGTAACATTTGTCAGTTTACTGGAAGCTGCCCTTGTGCTTAAGGCTAACGTCGCTTAAACAGCCAGTTAACTGGATGCGGTTGATATTCACGCGGAAAAATGTACTTGCCCTGAACACGCACACACGCACACACACAATATAATCTCTCTCTCTCTCTGTATCTGGCCACAGCTGTTCAAATTGGTTCCAGAAGTGAAACTGAATGTTCCCAAAGCAAAATGAGAATATTTTACAGACACTGCAGCTTTTTAACAAACGCTGGTGCTCGGTACAACCAAACTGTGTGTGTGTGTGTGTGTGTGTGTGTGTGTGTGTGTTGGCTGCCTTTCAATTAAAATGATTAAAAAAGCGGATAAAAAAAACAAAACAGAAACTGTAATCATAACTTACATCAAATGATGGTAATGAATCATGAAAAATAATAATGTCAGTACCGTTTTACTAAGTGACTCACTGGCCAGATCTTAAAAAGCAAATCTCCACTTTTAAGAAAGAAATAACTGTTGAACATGATTCATTTTGCCCAGACCACACAGTGAATTTTATCATCCATCCTGTTGGTTTTCTTTGATAATTCCAGACAAATTGAATCACGGTAAAAGCCAATCATCATCCTTTGCGTCTCTTACGTGTGTATTAATCTGGCGATGTAATGAAACAATGATTTCATTTGATTACCACTGGATAAAGAAGTCACTGTGTAAACCCATCAAGTGTTATCCGAACGCCAGCCCTTCACCGCCGCGCTACTATGGCTTGTGTTGCACCGAGCAGAAGACGTCATGGGAATTCAGTTCCAGGCCATGCAACAGAATGCCTCTCTGTCTTTTCTACCGTGTGTCATTTCATCTGTGGTGTGGCTCCAGAGAGACACGCTGAAAGTTGGGTCTTTCAAAGTAAGAAAAAAGGGGGGGGGAAAGGAGGGGAGAGAATGAGATGAAGAAAAGGAGGGAGAGGGAGAAAACAGATGAAACAAGGGCTGCTCCCCCCAGAGGGACTGAAGCAGAATAGAGAAACTGAAGGATTGTGTTTCCTGTTTCTGAATGGAGAGGAGAGGTAGGTAGCAGAGAGGAGAGCTCACACTGACTGGCTGTGGTTCCTATTTCTGGAAGTCTTGCAGCCTTGTCCATTGTTTTTAAAAAGCATTCAAGGAAATTCACCACTTTAGGGAAAAAAGTGTGTCTTTGATTCATTAAGATTGACACCGATTTTTACACCGTATCACCAGAAAAACTTAACAATCATGAGACTGCACAAGTGCTGGACACTGAACACCTTAAAGTAGAGGAGATTCTGGATTAAAAAGTAATGGATGTCCTAAATTGAAAGAAACGGTACTGAAACAGCTACTCACCGCTCCGTATAGCTCTCCCTTCTTGCTGATTGCCAGGTAGTAGTTACTGCTGAGGCCCCTGATGGCCACCACTCCCACATCCACCGACTTGATCTCCAAAATACCTGGTGCAGCGGGAACAAGAGAGACAAACAACGTCAAAACTTTGTGTGGATTGGTTCCTCAGATTTTGTTGCATTCATGTGCATTGTGGTTTTCTTTCTGTTCTGCTGACTTTTACATTTTGCTGGTACCAGATACATATTTAGTCCTACTAATGAATATTTTCATTATTAATGCCTATGACAATTTTCCAGTGCCCAACGTGGCATCTTGTAATTTCTTGTGTTTGACCATCAGTACAAAACCCCCAAAACAAGTGATATAAACTAGATGAAAGCAACAAAATCCTCACTTTTGAGAAGCTGTAACCAACAAATGTTTTGGATCGATGAATTGACTGTCAAAATTGTCAAATATTTTCCTGTCCATCGATTAATTGACTAATCAGTTTATGGTCTTTACTGTTTCTTGCAAGTGTTAGTGTTGTTACCAAGAAAATATGAATAATTGTTTGAGAGATTATAGGATCTGAAACACCATAAAAGTAGGTATTTGACTGTATTAGCAAATGTGAAAAGGTGCATCTTGAAATATGCGGTTTTAGGTCTGCATTCATCACTCTTAATTGGGTTCTATAATTTTGCAAAATAGCTTAAAAAGACTGCAGGAGAAACCTGAATCATGTCAGTTTCTCCTGCACAAGTGAACCCCAGTCTTGTCTCCTCGTCTCTTTTTTTTCCTCACTGTGTGACAGGCAGACCTCAGACCGGCCTCTTGCCCCCTGTTCATTTGCTGGTTAGCTTGTGGGCTGCATGCCCTGGGACCGAGGTGTAAGCCAGGAAAAAACATTTCTCCGTTCTATGTTTGTTTTTCTGACCAGGGGAGCTCAGGCAGGCAGGCACACGGACAGGACGGAGAGAGGCTTTGTGGCTGCCAGACTGGCAAGAGGTCAAGGCGTCCGTATCAGTTTTCAAGCCTGCACCAATTACTGGTTTAAGCTGTGGTTGTCGGCCCTTTCTTCTCTCATCCTAAAGTCAGTTACACCAAGCCATAAAACTATCAGGGGTTTGAAAGGATTAGCTAAAGGGGCTAGTAGGAACTGGAGCCTGGTTGCAGGAATAGTTGGAAGGATGAAGTGAGAAACGGGGACAGTATATCCAGAGTATCTCTAGAGCTCTATTTTTGTCATTCTTGAGATTTTAAAGCGTCAGTATTGGATTCCTGTTCAAATAATGTGTCATGGACGACCATATGCCATGCTGCATTGCCAAAAAAACAATTTAATCTGTCTACTTCTCCTATAAAGAGTGAAATGGCTGGATATAGTAGTACCATGAAAGACTGGAGATGGACACAGCTTCAGGCAAAAATCCAGAATATTTAATTCTTTTCATGTATGATTTCTTTCAAGAATAAGCACATATTTTCACATTTTCCCCACCTTTGGCAGGGAGACAGTAAAAGAAATCCTGGAAGAAAAGAACTGACCAGTAGAAGCAAGTAACAATAAATACAATATGAGAGGAAGGGTTAAAGATCAAGCTAAAGACTCTCACTTTGTTCTTTAGGCTTCAAATCTCATATAAATCTGTCTTAAACCTGTCTTTGTACCAGATGCGCTTTTACTGCCCTCATTCTGCCTCTCTCATCCTCAGACAGAGATTTGCAACATCCTGCAGCCCTGGTGTGATTTTTATGATGGTCAGAGAGATGGTGGGATGAGGCTTGTTGTAACTATATATACATAGACATCTGAGGGCATCTGCCCTCAAACTGCTGCATTGACATCTATCGCTACAAAACTACATGTCACTGTTGTTTCCCATTGTCTGTTGTTATTGCTGTTGCAAAGCAATGAGAGCACATTTTGCATTTGGAAATGTATAAAAAGGGCATAAAAATTAACCTGATGTTTTGCAGTGACAAACAATTTTTCCTTGTATGTGTGTTGGTTTTTTTTAAATAGTTTTTGGCTTTGTTGCTTTTTGTTAATGTAATACTTGCTGAAGTATTCTGGCATTAATTCACCCCACGGTTCCCTTATTTGGTCAATAAAGGCTTGTTAAACCTCCTAAACTTCAAGAAGATTTTCAGCTCACAGTGCATCATGTTGGCTTGTTATGTTAAGTCCATTACTCACACCGACGTGTACCACAACACAACACTGATCTATCGGGTTCAAAATGTTCCATCTCGCTGCACCACAGCTGACATTTCTGAGCTGTGATCTGTCAAAATAAGATCTGTCTGTGCTGCGCTAAAGGCCCGTCCACCTGTTCAAACCCTTTTCCCTCCTCCCGTTTGATGTGGTTTGTCAAAAACCAAAGCACACGGCTCTTTTATGGCCCCTTTACCAGTTACCAGAAGCAGCCCGTCTGCCTGCGAGTTAAAAGGCCAGGCTGCAACAAAAGGCTTAGATTGCAGCAACAGAGTTTATGGCATGGAGACGAACAGGACCCGAGCTTGTAACACAGACGCATACATCAGGTTTTTGTGATAAACACACAGATGCAGTCACACACATAAACAAATGGTTCAAACTCTGGTGCTAGACTTACAGTACATTGCTCTTAAAACTTTAGTTTTTTATTTTACTTTCTAATTTTCCTCATCTTATTGGTGTCTTGACTTGATGTATAATGTATTAATGTCCTTTTTTTTTTTTTGTTTTTGAAAAGGGAAAACAATTTTTCTCCCTCCTTGTGCCCCCTGGATCTCAGCCCCACATGTTAATTATGAATTTATGTTTTTAAGTGCAAATGGGAAAAAAAGTTTTATGACCCAACACCGACAGCACAAATAGCACAGGGTAATGTAATATTAATATAAAAGGCATGGACATTTTCCGCTATCAACAGAAACTACCAAGGGCAAACACCTGTGTGTAACAGGGCAACACTACAACTTTCAGAAAAACAAGCCAAAAGGGTCTTTGCCAGTCAAACCCAAACCGTAACACTAACGGAGCTACAAGTACAAATAAACACAAGCTGGCCTTCTAACAGTAAGAAACTGTTCATTAACCACTTCATAAAGACCACTATGATGCTTCATGGGTTTTGTAGCCAAAACTAAACTCCAATGCGACCCTGTCAAATCCATAAACGTGAAATGGAAATCAGCCTTTTAAAATGCAAAACATATCAGACACATGTAGGCAGACTGCATGTACACAACAGCAGCTTTAATACATTTAAGCCATTTTCTGATCTATAGCTTTAATTGGTGATAGGGGGGTTATAAGTTTGTGGTGTTCTTCATGTTAAATCCACATTTTATGGATGGTTGTTGCTTTGTTGTCTGGTTTTGTCAGACTTCCTCACCTCTGCTACGTAGGCAAAATAATTCCCCTTTACTGTCTATATTCCTTTATTTCTGTCTTCTGTCCTCATTAAATGGCTCCATTTCTTTGTTTTTCTAATCTTTCTAATCTCAGTTTTCTCTGTCGGTCAACCATTCAGCTTTTCTTCCCTCTTCCCAGTAAACCTCAGTGTTTAAATCTGACTGAGGAGACATCAGGCACAAGTCCTCATTACAATCTCTAAGGCTGTAGCTTCACAACACACACTGGCGTACAGTAACAGAGGGCTTGCTAGCACAGAAAGTCTAGTTTTGAATAAAGTACTGTTGGAGTAGCCTGCAGTTATTCGGTTATGGTTTGACATGAAACTCACTCAGCTTCTTAGAGAAATCCCTCTTATTTTAAAGTATGTCTTTGGGTATTTTATGCCTTTAGCTAATAGAGGAGAGAAGACAGGAAATGAGGGAAGAGAGATGCAACAAAGGTCCCTGTCCAGACTCGTACCCCTTAGCCCACCACTTTGAAAAATCTTTCTGATAAAGAAAAGATGGTCATCATTATTGAACTATAGAGGCATTGGTCAGTAGGGTTTATTCACATTGAAAAGCTCATTTTGCAATGACTTTACTGTAGGTACAGTGACGAACAGCTAATCAGAGCAGTTTTCAGAAGAGCTACTTGTATAGTTTTGCTTGAGTAGTTCTCAGCACAGGTAACCTTAAGTAATATTTAAGTCAAGTAACAGTATTTGTACTTGAGCGATATATTCTAGTGCTCAAGTGATATGCTACATTATTTAATTGAAGTAGGTAACTTTATGATTATACAATACTAAGAAGATCCACAAGTTTGAAATTGTCACTGATAAGTAGTACATTAAAATTTGGTGCGTTTTGCCCTGACACCATAGAAAATAAAGTCACTGGATAAGTAGCCACTGAATTATTAATATATAAAGGTTGGGGAAAATATGTCAAATGTTTATTTTCTATATAACCTGCCTTTGAACCTCATTTAAAGTGTAACCGACGCTTGCAAGTTAAGATGAATCTCATCGTCACTTTTGAGACGAATGTACTGCTCTGAGCAGCAGATGGCTTCTGTAACACTTTTTCACTTTTGTACTCAACCACACACCTGTACGTAACAACATGCTCACAGATCACAAACGGGAACACACACACAGGAACACACACGTACGCAGACCTCCCGTCGACCCCCGCCCGGCCCCTTTGGAAACCCGGTCACTGAGACTCCAGCTGAACCTAAAGGTTAAGGGAGGTTATGAAAATGTTTCCACTGTTTATCCAGGGGATTTTTTTGAAGATTATACTGCGGTTGTTCACAATTTGACCTCGACACGGTGACCAGCTGTGAGTGGGTCTACTGCGTGCCTGCAGCCCGGAGAGGTCTCGCTCTGTATTGTGAAATATTGTCACTTGCGGACTTGCTTGTGTCATGAACTCCCCTCAGTGAGAAGAATAGAAACGGTTTGGTTCTTTTATTCTGGGTCCAATATTCTGATATTTGGATGAACCCTTGTGTTTTTCTGCAGCGGCTAATTCTCTCACTCTTTTTAGATGTGAAATATAAAAGTGACATCCAAGAAACAACATTTTCATGATGCAACAGTGGCCCTATTATGTATTTTTTGTAGGATTTAATATCTGATTTGCATCAGCTGAGGTCTAAACACTAAGATCGTTTTTCTCTTTGAAACTATGGCAACAGTGACTGACGATGTCTTGTATTCATTGTGACATGAGAGTTTACATCCATGCAACCGCCGAAGACTCGAAAGAAAAGGAAATCCATGCCAGTAAAAAAGATAAAAGATACAAAAGAAGAATAGAGGAATTCACAAAGAAAAAATGGACCACCAAAGTCTTAAATCAGTTGTCAATTGAAAATATTAAACTACTCTGTTTTTTGTATGTTTATGGCCAAATACAGCAAAGAGCAAAATGCATGCAAACAAGTCTTCTTGGCCACCGCTGCGTTTTAACAGGATTAAACTATTTCCTTTGCATTATTTGTTCTTGGAGTTTGGTTGAATATTTCCGGCTCTTCATGAAGTCTGAGAGAGAACAAACACTTCTCGGTTGTGCAGTTTGCTTGGTGAGCGCTGGTGAAGATATTGGGTTGGAGTGGAAACTGCTGGATATTATGTGTTGAGGTATTGGTTTGGACTGATGTGGTTGACAACAGTATCATCCTGTGCTAAGTGGCCACATCAAAGCCTGCCGGGCCGACGGTTCTGACCGAAACTGAGAAAACAGAGGTCTGTTTTTGATTTTCAATATGGCCAAACTATTTTTATAAATAGAATTTTTGGTAAACTGATTTGTTTTCAGTTTTTTTTTTTTGCTGGTATTAAATTTCTGGGTTATAAATAATATTAAACAGATATGGTGTGCCCTTTGTGTGTTGCACTGAATGGGTTTCTTCAGTATTTTTTTCATAAGAAGGATTGTTTTGTTTGACCTGCACTAACTTTCTACCTCAGCTTATTCTTGCCCCCGTAATGGTTTTATTTCCTTCCCTGACAGGAACACTCACATCACTGTCTTTCTTGTTGGACAGAAATAGCCGAAACCACACACTGTTCAAGCTGTGTGTGATTTCAAAACTGGCCGAGGTACAAAAAGAAAAACAAACCCAGATTATTAAAAAATCAAACAAAAGGGATCACCTGAGTGAAAACCCTCAGTTTAAAATACCAGAGGTCCAGCCAACAGATAGCATTAAGTTTCTTGTCTGCGCTGCTCATCATTCCAGGCCGCATAATTTGAGATCACTTTACCGGGCGCAGCAAGACCACAGCAAGTTATGTCACACACGTTTAAGAGCAGCTGGGAGGAAACCAAGAGAAATTCACAGTGATGTTAATGGTGATTTGATCGAGAGGAGAGGGAAAAAAACATAACCACCTGAGATATTGTGATTCCTTTAACACAGTTGACTTTGTAACATGATAAAGTGCCAAAGCTGCCAGCTTCTGTCAAAACATTTCACGGGCCTGACACGGCAGGAGTTATGCTTTCAGGCAAAGTGCTGTGATGGTCGTCTGCATTTCACACATTTTTCATTTACAGTTCAGCTGCCAGTGCGATGTTGCCCAACTGTTGTGGTTTGAGTTGTTGGCGGTGGACTTTCAGCTTTAGAAATCTTGTTATTTTACACCACAAATATAATGCACGGACATGCACAGATATTATTCAGTTTGTCGCATGCATCTTTCTGTCTCTGTTTCGTCCTTACTTTCTTTGTCTCTCCTCACACATGCGTTTATGTTCGTACACATATAGTACACACACACACACACACACACACACACACACACAGGCACACAGGCACACACGCACACGCACACACACACACACACACACACACACACACACACACACACACACACACACACACAC
>VMKM01004774.1:0-12679 GCA_008360985.2 Macquaria ambigua | reverse complement strand
TTGAAAATAAAGAAATAGGTTTTAAGTACTAAGCTGTAGGAAAAATTGAATTAACAGATATATGTATATATATATTATTAAAGGCTTCACTTACAGGGTAACAGGTCTGTGTTCCTTGGAGCCGGGTGAATATCGATCGTGATTTCTATAAAATAGGTTTTTGTTGTTTAGACCTAATATTTTCTTCTTGATGAAAATACTGACGATAGAATAGGATAAATATTATTACAGCTGTCCATCCTGCGTCTTCAGTCTTCAGTCTTGAGTGAGTCTCCTGAGGGGTTTTCAGGCCCGTATTTTATACCGTAGCACTCTCATAACAAACACGGCGTTGCAATAAACAAACTAGCGTGCGTCTTTTATCTTGTCATGCAATTTGGTCTTTTTGACCCTGTTGTTTGTCACCATGTCAGTATGTCACTGGAACTTCTGTGGAGAGAAAACAGCTGCTTCTTCTCACAGCCCAGTGTTTTCTTGTTACTGTCTTGACTTTCCAAATACGCAAGAACCATTTGGGACCTCTCTGCAGGAAACCTTGTAACACCTCTTAACTCTGATTCTCTCATTGAAATCAGTGCTGAACAAATATATAGACCCAGTCTTTAGTGAGGGATTTACTAAAGTCCATACTGTTGTGCTCTCACATGAAACACATTTCACTTTAAACCATGTTGCAGTAGACTAGGTTTTTTTTTGACTCAGCAACTCTGGTGTCTGCCTTAACTGTGTTGGCTGTTAGATTGTCAGTATGTCACAGAAACTTCTGTGGGAAAGACAGAGCTGCTTCTCTTCACAGCCCAGTGTTTTCTTGTTGTCTTGACTTTCCAAATACACAAGAACCATTTGGGACCTCTCTGCAGGAGACATGACCCCCTGTAACACCTCTTAACTCTGATTCTCTCATTGAAATCAGTGCTGAACAAATATATAGACCCAGTCTTTAGTGAGGGATTTACTAAAGTCCATACTGTCTCTCACATGAAACACATTTCACTTTAACCCATGTTGCATTAGACTAGGTTTTTTTGACACAGTAACTCTGGTGTCTGCCTTAACTGTGTTGGCTGTTAGATTGTCAGTATGTCACAGAAACTACTGTGGGAAAGACAGAGCTGCTTCTCTTCACAGCCCAGTGTTTTCTTGTTGTCTTGACTTTCCAAATACACAAGAACCATTTGGGACCTCTCTGCAGGAGACATGACCCCCTGTAACACCTCTTAACTCTGAATCTCTCATTGAAATCAGTGCTGAACAAATATATATACCCAGTCTTTAGTGAGGGATTTACTAAAGTCCATACTGTTGTGCTCTCACATGAAACACATTTCACTTTAAACCATGTTGCATTAGACTAGGTTTTTTTTGACTTAGCAACTCTGGTGTCTGCCTTAACTGTGTTGGCTGTTAGATTGTCAGTATGTCACAGAAACTTCTGTGGGAAAGACAGAGCTGCTTCTCTTCACAGCCCAATGTTTTCTTGTTGTCTTGACTTCCCAAGAACCATTTGGGACCTCTCTGCAGGAGACATGACCCTCTGTACCCCCCGCTCTGCTGTTTTCACAGATGGTGTTAACTGGGGGTTTGTGTTGCTGTCAAAATTTGAAAAAGAGAGGGAATTAAGGTGATTGGACGGGGCGGGACTTCCGGTGACAAATACCGTGATTTGATTGGATGAGGCGGGACTTCCGAAGGGGGCGGGGCTTGTGACGTGGCACGTTCTGATTGGGACCTGTCAACAGCCTTGATGGAAAGTGGTCCCTATATCTCTCTTAGTGAGATCAGTAGAAACATTAAAAAACAAACTTACGGACTATGACCGGATATATAGCCAGGTCCTGGAACTTCTTTTGTCCCTTGCAACCCTTTGTAGTTTGCCCAAAGGGCCTTGCTTCCCTCAGTGTTACTTTTGTTAGGTCTAACTGTTCAACTAATAAAATTCATTATTCATTGAAAAGCGGAGTGCTGCGGGACAGCTTTTTAAGCACATAAATGTTATATCCACATAAATCTATGAATATGACTTGAGACAATTGATTACATCTATATTCATTGTATTCACTATGAAGTAGCTGTTTTGTGCACGCTCACACACACACACACACACAGAGAGACACACCCTCGCGTATGCTGGTTTGCAGGAGTCATCTAAAATATAACAATATTTTTGAGCAAATTTGAAAAAACATTTGAGTATTTGAGAAATTTAGGAGGCAAAATATTGACAGGACTAGATGGTTTTACATTGGCCATAATGTCTATCAAGTTGTTAAGGGATTAAATTCCCGGAACCTAATCTATCCCTTCTCTGGATAGTAAAATTTCAGTATCAGGAACCTTTGAAAGGAGCGTGCACTGCTGTCAACCTTGACTGGTCAAGCACTGATGTAACACTTCTGTAAACGTGCTATCATAAGAGTGCTACAACACAACTGCCACTAAATGCTTCCATGGCCAAACAATAAACTGTGAAAACATAAGGCAAAGTTGGACAAACAAAGAGGTGCAGCTACTAACTAGATGAATGTGGTCATCCTTTTATAGTCTTACATAGTCAGGGAGACCCACTATCTTTCTTGGGTGTTGTGGAAGGTTGTCATATCAGGCCTCAATAACATCCTGAAAACATTTTCAGAATGTTGCTTTGAGAATGTTCTTCCTTTGTTATCATGTAACATTGTGGGACTGTTTTATAAAAGAACATTCTATAATCTGCTACCTCAATGACATCCACAAAACATCCTTAGAATGTTGCAGTTAGAACGTTATGTCTTAGTTAACATTTAACCTTATAGGAACATTATTTGAAATGATAAACATCCTTAAAACATTCTTTGAACATTAGATTTAAGCTCAGTTCAGACCAAAGATTTGCAATGAGATGAGTTGAAACTTGCAACTACTTGCAACGCACCAGTCTGCAATGTTCTGAAAGCTGCCAGTTTACACCAAAGCGACTAGACGAGACGGCATATCGTTTCCATAGCAACAACTCTGTACTTCCATTGTAACTGCCGGCTTTTCAGGCATTTTTTCAGCTGAATGTAATTTGTAGTGTCTTAAAATATGAGTTAGGATAGTGATAGTGAGTTACTTGCTACAGTTGCATTTTTAGTATTGATAAAACGGCGAAAACAAGAAATGAGAGGGTCGAGAATTTGGAGCCGTGAACTTGAGACAGGAGATCTCCCCTCTTTTGTCAATTTCTCCCATCTATTCCCGGAGCAGTTCTGTCGTTTAGAGGAGTTAATAATAATAATAATAATAATACATTTTATTTATCAAGCGCTTTTACAAGTGCTCAAAGACATAAAGAAGATAAAATAGATGTCAGTATAAAATCAAGCTCTAAAAACTACATTAAGCACTAAGACACAATAAAACAGCATTAGACACATTAAACACTAAGACACAATAAAACAGCATTAGACACATTAAACACTAAGACACAATAAAACAACATTAAACACTAAGACACAACATAAAATCAGGCTCTAGACACAACATGATCACACATTAAAAGCCAGTTTAAAAAGGTGAGTTTTTAACAGGGATTTGAAGGTGGGGAGATCAGTGCAGTCTCTGATGGGTTTGGGGAGTGAGTTCCAGAGGGAGGGGGCAGCGACGACAAAGGCTCTGTCACCCCAGGTTCGGTGCTTGGTCCGCGCAGGCAAGGAGAGGAGGTTGGCTTCAGATGAGCGGAGGCTGCGGGAAGGGGTGTGGTGGTGGAGCAGGTTTGTGAGGTAGGAGGGGGCCTGGTTATTAAGAGTGTGAGGAGGAGGATTTTGTATTGAATGCGGTGTGTGATAGGGAGCCAGTGTAGGTTGTGGTAGTGGAGGACAGGGGTAATGTGGTCTCGGCAGCGGGTGTGGGTGAGCAGGCGGGCAGCGGAGTTCTGGATATATTGAAGTTTATTGAGGACTTTGGATGATGAGCCGTAGAGGATGCTGTTACAGTAGTCTAGTCTGGATGTGACAAATGCGTGGATGAGGGTTTCAGCAGCAGAGAAGCAGAGTGAGGGGCGGAGACAGGCAATGTTCTTGAGGTGAAAGAAGGCAGTCCTGGTGATATGGTTTATGTGATGATCAAATTTTAGCTGGCTGTCGAACATTACTCCAAGGTTGCGGATGTGTGGGGAGGGTTACAGTGTGCAGTTGCCAAAAGTGAGGCTGAAGTTGTGGGTGGTTTTGGTGTGGGATGTGGGGCCAATGATGAGTATGTCCGATTTATCGCTGTTCAGTTGGAGATAGTTTGTTTGCATCCATGATTTAATTTCAGTGAGACAGTTGGTGAGTGTAGTTGGTGTCACCTCCAATCAGCAGAGAAAACACTAACCATAGAGACAGCATTTCACCAGGGGAACGGCTGATGAGAACGCTGCGCTTCTTGGCGACAGGTGAGCTACAGCCCATAGATAAAAGAAGTTACAAGAGAAAAGAGGGCCGATTCAACAATTAAACAAAAAAGTATCCTGCTGATGCTGCCATAACAACTGTAGGCTACTCTATTTTTCTTGCTCTTGCTTTTCCATCTGTCATTTAGTACATTATTTCATTACTGTATTAATAATCAGTGTAATTAAGAAAGTAGGCTATACTCTGCCATTTCGACAAGCTGACAGTTTGTAACGGCCAGTTGACTTTGGTATGAGCTGATTGGCAGTTGAAACAGGTGACGTGCCTTACATTCTAAAACCAAACTGAGTCGCAGGCAATGCCATCAGCCGGCTTGAGTCGAGCTGAGACGGGGCCAGTTCACACCGCTGCAACTTTTTCCTGCAACGTTCTAAAACGGTTTCGTCACGTCGCGAATCTTTGGTCTGAACTGGGCTTTAAAGAATAGAACAAGGACCCACCCGTTCATTCTCTCTACCAAGCTATTCATTTGTGGATGGTAGGGCGAGCAGAGGCTTCTTTTAATGTTGAGAATTTTGCACACTCTTTTGTTGATCCGCAATTGTTTGAAGAAATACACTGATTGCATGTACAATAAGACTATAGCAGTCATAAAAAATTAAAACCAAAATAAACAATAATAAAAAGATATTTGTGAAAGTAATGTTTAATATATCAACAACATGTAGACAATTTTTGCCTAGGACTGAAGTACTTACAGCATTGACAAATTCTTTCCCCTGGTCAGGAACAATTAAAGGGCAAGCCTGGGACCATTTCGTGAAATAATCGATCATCACACATATAATACATAATGCTTGGTTTCTGTCAGTTTCTCAATTAGGTAAATAGACCTCATTTATATAGCACTTTTCAACCTTAACAGTTCCTGTTGCGCTTTACAGATTGGTCTCATTCACCCATTCACACACTGATGGCGACAAAGCTGCCATGCAAGGTGCTGGCCTCCATTGGGAGCAACTTAGGGTTCAGTGTCATTCCCAAGGACACTTAGACATGCGGACAGGAGGAACCGGGGATTGAATGGCCAACCCTGGGATTAACAGACGACCTGCTCTACCTCCTGAGCCACAGCTGCCCTTATTATGGAATTAGGTAAATCTCCACCAATTCAAATGGCTGAGAAACCTTATATAGGTAAATATTTTCACATTAAAATAGTTTTCTTCCAGACACTGCTTCATTTATACTGCCTGGTTTGCTAATACACAATTTATAAGTTTCTGAACAATCAAAATATTCTGTGGTATAAAATCCACTCACAGCATCTTTTCTACAAAGTGTTTTTTTTTATCAAGCAGACATTTTCTTTAAGTAACTTATCTTTATGGGAGTGTATTCTGTTGGCTTTATAATCGATACAGTACTGATCTGGCAAGCTGAGCATCGGTAAACCTGATGATAATGTAAAAATGGCAACTTATTAATAACACATATACTGTAAATACCAGGGTAAAGTTTTTATAAATAATTTTGAAAGATATAGAAATGAAGTTCCAGAGAAATGGTTTTGTCCATGAAATAAGTCTTATCATTGAATAATAATATCGGGTTTGTATTTAGTGCTGACTGTGTTGATGTCTACTGACATCCCTGTAGACAGCCAGATAGCCAGTAAAATCTCCTGGATATTGTTAATCTTGTTTTGGTCTGGCCACAGTGTGCTCCAGTAGGGCTGGCATGAAAATCAACAAAAATAGTATTTGCCTCATCAGCTCCACAAACCACTGGTTTTGGCGCCAGTAATATAGCTCTCCTCATAAACGGAAGCAAAAAAAGAAATTTAAAAATACGCTTACATAAACTCTGATAAGCCTGTACCTGGTAATCATTATAATATATCATGATAATAGTACATCTTTGATGGAACCTGTTGCAAGACAAAAGCCTTGGTATCAATAGATTCTATAGATCAAATCTGTAGATTCTGTATATATTGTGAAACCTAATGCCAATAACAAAGTTATGCCATTTACACATGATTTATAAATTCATCTGTTTTGAGATATAGAATGACATCTTGTGTGTTAAACTGTAATTACAGACACAGATGTATTTTTCAGATGTGCTTTGAGGCAATTACATTAGTACTGGTATTGGTTCCACTGCATAGTGTTTAGGTCAGGTATATCGACCATGGTGGTGAACTCTGCAGTTTAGTGGGTGTTGTTTCCCACATTAATTAGTAGACTTGTCTTTGCTATGCAATTATACAAGGTAATACATGCTTCATCAACAGCAAAAATATGTAACGTAAATGTTTTTGCAGTTAACTAGATTTAGCGTAATAAGTCAGGTCACATAGACAATCTATACTTTATTACAATGTAATATAATATCTCAATAGTGGGAAATGTCATGTGTATTGTACTGCACAGCTGTTGCATGATAATGTTGGACAGTGTCAATGACTGGGTCTATGAGAAGTACTTCTTTGACTGGTGTATATTAAGGTTGTAAAAGCATGATTTGTACATGTTCATAAATAGGAAATATTGGGGAGTAATTGGGTAAAAAGAAACAAATTAGTGATGTCGCTTCCTCTGGCGGGAAACATCTGGAAGGCAGTGAGGTATGTGATACTTGTCCCATTATTTTGTAGAAAATGTTGAGGTACAGTAATTATTTGTCATTTGTCACAGTAGCTAATTTTTTGTCATATCTGTTATTGTAATATTGCATAGAATCTCTGATTCAATTTTTAAAAACGATAATACGATGTAAATCCATACAATTCTGTTTTTAGACATGCCATGTTGTATTTGGTTTGAGGTTAGCACAGAGTTAAGGCACAAAATGGTGGAAAACATCAACTCTGTTCATGGTTTAAACAGTTTAACGATAACAGAGTTGACGATGTGTAACAGTCACATTTAAGCATTTTGCATTATTTTACATTTATTATGAACTTAGTGTAAAGGGTACATTTGTGTATACCATTCCAGGTTAAGTAAATTGAATAATTTCTGTTCTAGGTAAATGAAGCTGTCGGCAGAAAGGCAACGGCAATACAGGGCACAGCAAGATGCCAACCCTGCAAGGAAGACAGAAGTAGATGGCACAAAAGGAGAAATGCAGGGCAGACAAGGACAGTGGCTGATCTGGGTGAAAGGGAGCAAAGGTACTTAGCGCAGGTAAGGCAGAGACTTGTAGTGATGACACCACTGCAAAGTGCTAACTAGATCCTGAACTGTCCTCAAATATGATGATGAGGTCAATGAGACACATGCAAAAGTCACATGCATGCACAAAGTGAGGAGAAATTGCTTCTTCTGGCCAAACCATGTGGATACTTTGTGGTATTTCTTTGACGATGTCCTCTAATCATCCCACAACCAACCTCACTGACGGGGCGTCATGTAGAAATAATGACTGATTTGCATGCCCAGGGCATGAGGGAGCTGGTATGGTGAAGCATGGGGACCACTCTTCCTGAAAGGGCCGCATAATGACCATGAATGTGTAGACTCTCTGCCTATGGTCTGGGCAAGCTGGGTTCAATTCCTGACTGTCCCTGAATTTGCTACGATATAATGCCCGTCAGTCAAAAATGTTTTGAAAACCATTTCATTTTCAAGATAAGTAATGCATGAGACACATGCAGTTATTATTCAAGTTCAGATGTGTTTGTGAGGATTAAATAATTGTTTTTACATTTTAAAATGGTTTTAAAAGTTTCAGAGTCAGGCAGGAAATGCTGTTTTTGGTCTTTTAACTACAGGTGGTCAACTGTTATTCACATCATCTCTGTTTGTCCATGAAATTTCAAAGCATTTCATTCATTTTTAAAGCTATGTTTAGAGAAAATGCGCACCATCTTGGCAACTTTTCAGTTAAATGTGTTGATATTTAAAGCCTCTATCTTATTAGACAATGTTGAATTCATGGATGTAGAGACAAAAGTTATCTTAGGGAAGACAGGGTTCCAAATTGTATTACATTTGTTGACACACACACACACACACACACACCCCAATTTGTGTATAACGGAGTTGACCAATTTTTCTGTTGGTACACTGATTTTCAAAATAAATATAAAATTTTAATCTTACAGGTTTGTACAAGTGTGTCCTATAAGAATTTAAAAAAAAAACAGGAAAATTGCACAGATGATGGGACTGCAGGGGAGGATGACAGGGGCACAGGCAGCCAAGACATGGGAGAATCTTAAAAAGAAATACAAGGTCAGTGACACAAATTTGTCAGTGACAAAACAAATTTATTCATATTTTAAAAAGGAAAAGAAAAAGATTAGAACCACAGGACGAGGGACCGACCAGGGAGAGTGGTTTTCCCTGATGCATGAGGCAATTGGGTCTCAGCCATCGATTAGTCCTCCGGTCCTGATTGCCTCATGCACAGGGGAAGATCAGCCATCATCCAGCACAACCACTTGTCTGCCTGAAATCTCTTGTGAGGAAGGAGCTGGATGGAATGAAATAGCTTTCCGTTTATATAGTTACTGGAGGCAGGACCTGCAGGTTCCTTTATTCTGATGTGGCACCCGTCAGTAGCACCCACAGATTTTCTGAATGCCTCATTTTGAGCCAGTGCAGTAAAGCCTTCTCCAACTGCATCCAGCTCATGAGGTTTTGGGAAATGGTTGTAATGCCACTGTCGCCTAGTGCTTGCTCATGGTGGGAATTGTTGGGTCTCTGTAAATACAGTATAAAGACTCGGTCTAGACCTGCTCTACTCGAAAAAGTGCCCTGAGATAACTTTGTTATGATATGGCGCTATATAAATAAAACTGAATTGAATGCTTCCTCATGTCCACTATTTTCTCAGCAACCTTATTGTCACAAACGTGACAAAGAGGAGAGACAAGTCAGGACTCTGTGGCGCTGGGCAGCGGAGACTCTGTTGCGCTGGGCAGCGGAGACTCTGGGGCGCTGGGCGGCTGCCAATGGCATCGGGAACCCAGACGACCACTTCTCCTGTGGCCTCCGCGAGTGCCTGAGAAAATGGCCAGCCGGGTACCCTCAAAAGGGGAAGCAGCCTGGGGGCCAGCAGGCTGGAGACTCACAGTCCCCGGCCTAAGTAGCCGGAGTGCAGGCCGAGGGGAAGCTGGCTGGGGGCTAACAGGCTGGCTCCCAGTCCAGTCCCCAGAATACCCCAGGAACCTAAAAAAGGCATACATTGGGGTACCTGGCTCCGGAGGCACAAACTGGAGGTGGCGACAGTCCGGTGGGTTCATTCTGTCAGGGGTTGCCATCTAGGCAGCAGGGAGAGGACCCAAGTGCAGACAGGCAGGGAGGTTGAAGCAGTTCAGTGATTTATTTAACACAAAATTAACTTACAAGTAGATCCACTGGACAGAAAGAAAGGCAAAACAGCGCAGGCAAGAAGGACATGAGGAACTCAAGGAACCAGGGAAGCTGAAACTCATTGAAATTGAGACACAAGGAATTAGACAACTAATAACAACAATGAACCCATGAGGAACAAAGGAAAGGGACCGATATATATATATATATATATATATATATAGAGGAGACAGGCGGGAAAAGAACAAAGACAGGAAGTAAATAATATACAAGAGACAAGACCAGGGAACTTAAAAATAAAAGAGGAAACACACAGTCCACACAAGAGTCCTCGGGATCATGACAGTTAATTTTGATATTTTTTTACTATAGCGGTTAATTACCCGCTATACATTTAAGTATACACTAGTTCTGTTTAAGCACTCATAGCTCTCTCCTGTTAGCGACTTTCCGCTAATCCCACAGTTGTTTACACGCTAGTTAGTTGCTTGCTACTGTAGTTTAGCTTTAGCTCAGTTAGCGATGGCGTCTCTCTGTCCCTCTCCCTCTCCTGCTCGGTGTGTCAAATGTTTAGTTACTCCTCTGCCTCCTTCAGCGATAATGGTACGTGTAACAAATGCAGTTTATTCACTGTGTTGGAGGCGAGGCTCAGTGAGTTAGAATCACAGCTCCACACCATGGAAAGTCAGTCAGCTGTAGCTAGCCAGCCCCTAGCCGGTGCGAGCCGACCAAAGGTAGCTTCCGCTAGCTGTCTCCCGGCAACTCCCGAGCAGCCGAAAAGCCAGGGAGGCCGGGTGACTGTCCGAAAGAAGCATAGCCCTAAACCAGAGCCCACGGTTCACGTTCTAACAGGTTCTCTCCACTTAGCGGCACACCTGCTGAGAAACCAACTGATTATTGGCAGCTCCATTTTGCAAAACGTGAAATTAGCGACACCAGCAACTATAGTCAAATGCATCCCAGGGGCCAGAATGGCCGACGTTTAATCCTATTTAAAACTGCTGGCTAAGGATAAGCGTAAATATGCTAAGATTGTTATTCACGTCGGTGGTAATGACACCGGATTACGCCAATCGGAGGTCATGAAAATTAATGTTGAGTCGGTGTGTACATATGCAAAGACTGTCGGATTCCGTAGTTTTCTCTGGGCCCCCGTTACAATTTGCCAACTAGGCAGCAGGGAAGGACCCAAATGCAGACTGAAGCAGGCAGACTGGTGCGGGTTGAAGATTTATTGACGTCAAACTTACATGAACCAGGGAAACAGACAATGACAGACAGGACGTGAAATTCGGAGAGAACAAAAAACAAAACCTCAGGGAGAGGAACACCAGGAGAAGGAAAGAAACACGCACATCATCAACATCAATGAACCAACAAAGAACAAAGACAGGGGACCGGTGTATATATAGGGGAGTGGCCAACGAGGGAAACAGAAACAAGTGAGTAACTAGGCACAGGTGAAAACAATCAAAACTGGCAAGAAAAGAACAGACAGGAAATAAAAGGCACACAAGAAAACAAGAACCGGGATTTCAAAATAAAACAGGAAATAAGTCCAGAACACACAGGATGTAACAAAATTCTACGTGGGACATAACAGCCCCTACCTAATCTTACTAGCGATGACATGTATAGCCGCATGTCATCATTCAACCGCTGGTTGTCGAGGTGGTGTCCAGGTAATGATGTGGGCTTTGTAGATAATTGGCAGACTTTCTGGAGAAGACCTGGTCTGATTAGGAGAGATGGCATTCATCCCACTTTGGATGGATCTCATATCTGGGGGCATATCTCATATCTAGAAATCTGGCCAAATTTATTAGTGGCCCAAAGCCATGACAGCTCAGAGTTCAGACCATAGACTTAATACAGTCTGTGGTCCAGACCAGGAGGCAGAGTTGCAGTTCTACACGCTTCTCTGTGCTTCCATTAGAGCAGTTACCCACCCTAAACTCCACAGAGAGGGTGTCTGCCCCCCCGACCACTTTAATTATTTAAATAAAAAGTAAACAGAGGAGGAGTTACACATAAAAACCTAATAAAAAGTAAAACCACCACTGCAACAGTACAACAAAATAGGATAATTAAATGTGGACTCTTAAACATCAGATCTCTCTCATCTAAAGCTGTTCTAGTGAACGATCTAATATCAGATCATAATATTGATTTATTCTGTCTTACTGAAACCTGGCTGTGTCAGGATGAATATGTTAGCCTAAATGAATCCACTCCCCCCAGTCACATTATTACTCACATTCCTCGAGGCTCAGGCCGAGGAGGTGGAGTTGCAGCCATCTTCGACTCAAGCCTATTAATCAAACCTAAACCTAAACTAAATTATAACTCGTTCGAAATTCTTGTTCTTAATCTTTCACACCCAACCTGGAAAACACTACAGCCAATTCTATTTGTTATATTGTACCAAGCTCCTGGACCATATTCTGAATTTCTATCTGAATTCTCAGAGTTCTTATCAGGTTTAGTCCTTAAAACGGATAAAATTATTATTGTAGGTGATTTTAATATTCATGTGGATGTAGAAAATGATAGCCTTAGTACTGTGTTTATCTCATTATTAGATTCGATTGGCTTCTGTCAGAGTGTACATAAACCCACTCACTGTTTTAACCACACCCTCAACCTTGTTCTTGTCTATGGCATAGAAATTGAACATCTAATAGTCTTTCCACAGAATCCTTTTTTATCAGACCATTATTTAATAACTTTTGAATTCCTATTACTGGACTACACGCCATTAGGCAAACATTCCTACACTAGATGTCTATCTGATAGTGCTGTAGCTAAATTTAAGGAAGTGATTCCATCGGCATTTAATTCAGTTCCATGTCTCAATATAACAGATGACTCCTGTGCTAACTTTAGTTCCTCCCAAATTGATCATCTTGTTGATAGTGCTGCAGGCTCACTGTGAATAACACTCGACTCTATCGCCCCTCTAAAAAAGAAAATAATAAAACAGAGGAGGTTAGCTCCATG
>VMKM01004773.1:0-12736 GCA_008360985.2 Macquaria ambigua | reverse complement strand
CACACACACACACACACACACACACACACACTGCAGCTCCTGCTGGAGTCCTGTAGCCACAGTTGTGGGCTCACAGTATCACAGCAGACTGACCTCAAACATCAGGACAGGGTTTGATCCCTACTGAATTATATCAAACATCACATTCATTGGCTTGAATTGATAACAACATGGCAATCAAACGTGATTCTCAACATACATGTTGTCGCAGCAGTGTTTGCCTTAGATGGCTTGAAAAATGGGGCAAACGCTTATTTCCATGAATGACTTCATTTATATGTTGTTTTATTATTATAAATAGGCCCAGACACACGAACATGGAATATTTCACCAACTGGTTAGCGGTGAGCAAAACGTTGTGGCATTTTCTGGTGATTTCTGGTGAAACATTTATAGATAAAATTACCACATATGAAAGTTTTTCGCTGATCCAGAGAATTAAATATACAACAAATGAAGGTACTTCATCACATTGTTTGAAAAATGTCATAAATGTTTATGTTGCCAAAAAACAGTCCTGCTCAATGACCAATGATCACAGTGGACTTATTATATATTATATATCTCTATGGGCTCTCACATACTTCACGTAAAAGTTTTAACATTTAAGCTAAGTTGGTCATTAATTTGGTCCTTGAATAGAAGTAATAAATGCACATATGTGGAAAAACAATTCCCCCAAAATCCAACAACAACATATCTGCAGTGGGTCACTGCAGCTATAAGACATTCTTATATTGTTTGAGGCATAACGAACTGTACTGTAATGGACACAATGTACACAATGTACACAATGTACACAATGCATTAAAACTGCAAGAAGATGTTTTGGCTGCAGTCCTGTAGTGCAAAGATTTTTTTCATCAGGTGTTGAGGTTTCTGCTTTCACTGACTTTTCCCAACGTCTGATATGAAATAAATCCTCTCCAGGTGGGGGTGGGGTGGGGGAAAGTCATTGATTACTTAATGCCCCTTCCTTCTACCTCTCCTCTTAGCTAAACCGAGAGTGCCATTATGTGTTTGCCCTCCTACTGTTCTTAGCCATGATTTATTTATATTACTGATTTACACTCCTACTGTTCCAGGAATCATTTTTAACTTGTATAGCTGTATTGTGAAATTTATGTTGGTGTCATTGGTCAAGGGGGTGAGTTGCTAAAAAAGGGCCAGCCCATATATATATATATATATATATATGGGCTGGACTTCACAGCTTGCCAACACTATAAGAAGGCCCTTTTTTAGCAACTCACCCCCTTGACCAATGACACCAACATAAATTTATATAAATATATATATATATATATATATATATATATATAGTGGTGGTAATGTGCGTGTATAATGGGGCACACTGCTGAGGGCTTATAGTCCCTAACCCACTTTCAACACACACACATATGCACACACAGATTAACATGTGTCTGGGCTTTAGAAAATATGGCCGCTGATATGGGAGGGGGGGAGAAAGTTGTGAGAAAATTGGAGACAGACCACAGGATGAAGAAATGAATAGAGACAGATCTGTATTTCCAGAGAATGCTTGGACATAACAACATTCAGTGTAAGAAACTGTTGGCAACAAAGGCTCAAATAATTTTAAGAATTTCATTTTCAGTTTTTGTTTGAATGTTTTGGAGCTGCTCTGGAGAGACGCAAAGATACGCAGATCTCACTTCCTGTTGTCTCCAGTCACGTTCTCTCCTCTCCTCCGAGTCACACAAGCCCCGCCCCCCTCTCATCAGTCGCTTCAGTCACCATTTGAACCCATTAACCTTCAGCCTGTGATGCTGCAGTTATATTCAATTAACATCCGAGTCCCAACAATGTGATGTCACAGGCTACAGAATTCATCCCACGCTGCAGTTCAACTGCCTCTGCAAATCCAACCATGACCATTGATCTTTGTCCCAGTCCTAATCCTCATCCTAACCCCCCCACTCCACTGACCTAACCATGAACCCAATCTCCCCTAACCTTTCATTAATCCCAGCTCTTTCTTACTTGTTAGGGATCAGGGTTTATACTGTAGTCAGTTGGGATGATAATAATAATAACTTTATGTATATAGCGCTTATCAAAAACAAGTTACAAAGACATAAAAACAAGATAAATTACCAGATAAAGAGTAAATAAAAGTAGAATTGATACAGTAATAATGACAAGCGAGGTATGAATTACTAAAACAATAAAAACTAAAATAAAGACGGAAGAATAACCGATTCAAGAGAAAGCAGTTCTGAAAAAGTGTGTATTTAATAAAGATTTAAAAGAAGAAACAGAGCTAGCCTGCCTGATCTCAGTAATAATCAATATATCAGTACAGTCAACTGAAAATTCCATTTATATTACATTTCTGGTCAAACTGTAAAGGGGCATAAAGTCATTTACGACCTCTATTGTCAACCAGTATTGTCGTAAATGTGAATTATTCTGGAACCTCTCAGTTCATTTTCAATTTCCAAGTGGGATTATCAACAAAATGCCTCTGGACGCAATTGGACAGACCTACAACCAATCAGAGCAACGAAACGTGTGACGTAGCTCTGAGCGAATCCTGTCTGCAGAACAGCAAACACATCTTTCTTATCAGCAGAAGCTTTAAGTGCAGCTGTTTGTTCTTCTTTTAGAGAAAATATACCGTCCAGTTCGTTTAATACTGATGAGATAGCAGATTCAGAACGTTCCACGTCAGCGGCAGCCATCTTGGTTGTTTAAGAAAAAGCCTCAACAGTGCTCCTCTGTACAGTCATCGTATCAAACCCGCCCCGTGTTAGATAAACGGCTGTGATTGGTCGGCTGGAGATGTGTCTGAATGGGAGGGGGAGCAGATGCACCTGCAGAGCAAATAAAACATGAGATTGCAGGTTCGTCTGGTTCCCAGGCTACCTAGCTCCATCCTCCTTCCACCAGCCTCCATGAATGTGAACAGGTGGAGTTGGTAACATCTTGGAGAAGGTGTAGAGCTTGTCTTTTCTGAAGCAGAGTGAAGGCTTGAAAACAACACAATCACAGATCATTAAAGTGGCATTAAAGTGGCGAGGCTGTCACAGCTCAGTGACGGATGGTACGAGGCTGTGGTTGTGCTTAGCGTCTGTCTCGCAGCAGGAAACGTGTGCCACTGTATGAATATCAATTTCGAGGTGCTGAAAAGGAGCATGCACTCTCAGCAAAATTCAGAAAAGGCAAGCTGTGCCTGACATGGATCAAAATAAATATGAAAACAACAAGAGCACAACTGATCCGAACCAAACATTTATCTTCTGATGCCATGTTGTTCTTCTTCCTCTTCTTAGTGGAATTCATCTCTCACTATTTCACAATTCAAACCAGAAATGATTTATAAACAAATTATTTTTTGCTACTGAGTTGATAATATAAATGTGTGCTTCAATATGAAGAAAATGGCCCTTTTATTGTTCCTTTGTCACACTGACTCTAGTTGAATATCACTAGCTGCTGAGGAATTTAAGTCCCACATGAAGCTCCTTTTCCCTGAAATCTAGTTTATTCTCCTTTTGAAGTCCCTGTCTGTTTTCACACTTGGGGATGCCAGTGGCCAGAGAGATTATCCCACATTCTGCTCCACGATAGTTTGACCTCAGCTGCTTGCAATCAGGGAGTTTTCCCTTCTTATAAACCATCCAGTCAGTCAGTTTGGCCGTTTCACAGACACCCTCACTGTTGTGCAACTATCATGAAAAATGTCACCGACTCGTACTGTATAATAGGAGGTTTCTGTTGGCCGCTGTGGGCTCAGTCCAGATCAGTTATTGTACAAATCAGGAATGTTTTGAGCCGTGAGCGAGGCCTGGCATTTTGGTGGGAGGCTGTTTTGGCCGTCTGTTTCTGTTGAGAGGATTAACGTTTGGGCCATTTTTCCCTGTGGTGGCTGGTGTAAGGGGGAGGGGGGGGCACATAACAGCAGGGGGTAGTCACAGTTGTTAGCGCTATTGTGGTTGTTTATTTCTGTCTCTGGTTTGGTAACACTGTATATTCCAATGGACTTTTATTATTTGCTTTTATCTGGTGGGATAGTTTCAGATAGATGGATACTTTATTTGTCCCCGTGGGGGAAACTGGTTTGCAACACAATTACAAGGCATTTCATCACAACATACACATGCCTAAAAAAGAAAAGTACCTGTTTAAAAACTTTTAATGGCTTGTGGAACAAATGAAAGCCTGGATCTATTTTTTGTTAATAGTGGGGGAGGCAATATCGTCGCCCAGGTGGCATCAGTTCAAATGAGGAGGAAAAGGGGGTGCCTCTGCTCACACACAGTGTTGTTTGCCTTCTTCATCGTTCTGTCTCTGTAGATGCATTGCAATGTTTGGTAGCCTAATACCCAGCAGTCTGCCGGCCGTTGTTAGTCTTTTTCTGTGCCTCAGTAGCATTGCCAAACCAGCAGATGATGCAGAAGGTTAGAATACTTTGAATAAAACATTACAACATTTGGAGCGTTTTGTTGTGGACATTAAAGGATGTGAATGACTTCATAGCTACAAAGTGCAGCCTGTTTCCTTTGCTGAGTGCAGCAAAGGAAACAGGCTGCACTTCTGTGGCTTCTGTGTTTGCCAGTATACGTTTTTCAATGTTTTTTTCACTCATATATTTGACCAAACAGGAGTATTCATATATGTAACTGAAGGGTTTGACTTACAGCACCGTTCCTATGTGTTTATATGGCTTCCTTCATTTTCTTTTCTGTTTCTCTTTCTCTCCATCTCTTTACTTAGTATCTCTCTCTTCAAATCAGTGACCTTTCGGCCTAACGTTCATTTATATTCCCTCTCTGCTCTTCCACTTCTCTGACATATAGAGACTTCTATTTTGACCTCCGGGACGTTCAATTAGCTCAGTTACTTCAACCAAAATACACGTCTGTTTTAGCCTCTGCCCCTCCCCTCTATCTCCCCCTCCTCTCTTACCTCTATCTCTTTCTCCCCTCCGTCGTCGCTCAGCTGAAGTTTTGTGCCTGAGAGCAGCTGTTATTCTGCATCCTGAGTGACTTCTGACAGAGCGGGCGAGTGATGGAGTGCTCTCAGGGAAAAGAGATAAAAGCATGGATGACCTTGTCCAAGATGGGCAGAGGATAGATGTCTCAGATGAAAGCAGCAGCACTTCTCTACAGAATTCTCCATCACAAAATACTTTTCTGCATTTCTCTCTTCCCTTCTTTTGTTTCTTACTGTTACTTAGTTTGACTTCAGTTAGCATATCCATCCCTCTCTGTCTTCCCTCCCTCTGCCATTACTATACCATCCTCTTTGCTTTATTTGTTGAGTCATTCCCTCTTGCGTATCTTTTATCCGATATCCCTCCATTCCTCTGATTTTCTTCTTTCTTCCCTTTTAATTTCCCCCTCTCCTCATGACACTTGGTCCCTGATATATCCTCCCTCCCTCTCTCTCTCTCCTCTCTCCCATTCCCCTCCATCGCTCACTCTCTCGTCCCGATGGCATCTAATTCCCCAGCTGTATATCAAGTTTCATGGGCTTATTGCTCAGGCCTGCACACAAGTTTCTCCCCCTCTCTCCCCTCTTTTAGCCCTGAACTCCTCCATCATTTCATCACCCGATCCCTCTGTCCCCCTCCCTTGTTCCTCTCCCAGAACATCTAAATCCCTGGTGAATCTTTTGGTTTTCAAGCCTTAACATCCATCAGCTCATTGTAAAGCCCAGGAAACACGTCTTTTCTCTCTTCAATCCACTTCCTCCCTCACTCCCTCGATTTCTTCTACTGTACAATTAGCTCAGTATTTGCCCTCCATCTCTTTATCCCCCTTTATAGTTTCATGCTGTACCAAGAATTAGTGACTCATTTCTCAGATTATTTAGTTCTTCTTAATCCCCCCTTCTCTCCTATTTCATGTCTTTTTCATTTCTTTCCATTCTGTATTTTATTAAGAGTCGTCCTTCCTGAAAACATGTCTCGCCCAGAACATCCCTCCTCTTCTCCTCTTTTGACATCTGTCCATCTGTCTTCTCTCCTCCTGTGCCTGATATTTTTAATCCATCTGCTGTTTGCTATTAGATTTTTTTTTTTTTGTCCCCGGTCCAGAGACGAGCAGAGTAGAGGGTGAATTTGAATCCATCAGAAAATCTGTCTGTCAACTTTGGATTTTGGTGTTTGTATTCATGAGTAATGTGGCAGACCATAATAATCCCCCAGGACAGCAAACAGCCTAGTTTATTGTTTATCTATTTCTCTGTCATTGTTGTTGTCCCTTTTTCACGGTGACTTATGTCTTTGAGGGAGTGTGTGTGTGTGTGTGTGTGTGTGTGTGTGTGTGTGTGTGTGTGTGTGTGTTTTTTTTACACACATTCAGAAAAAGACAAAACTCAGATGTAGATGCACAGAGACAGTTACAAAGAAAACAGAGAGCGAGAGAAAAATCTACATTACAGAAACAGAACAGATGCTCTCACACACACACACACACACACACACATACGGGTTTTTGTGTACTAAAAGGACATTGCTCCCCAAACCAGTTTTTTACTGCATTAGAGGGACACCCCTTTCCACTTGCTCCACAAAGACGTGGTAAATATCAAAAAATCTATTTTAAGCCATACAACACAAATTTCACTTCAAATTTCAAATACACAAAACACAACTCAAAATATAACAACCTGACAACATGCTTAATTGTGAGGACATTAGATAATTAGGTCTATAAGCCCCGCCCATGACATAAATGGAAATTATATGGACCAACTCAATTTGAGAGGACAGTAGCTATACAACACACAAAAATGTCACTGAAGTGTATTGAAGGGTCAAATATGATTAAATGGAACATGGCTAAACACACACACACACAACACTAAAGTGAAGGCATTGTGCATCAAAAGGACACACCTAATATAGAAGGACATATTGTTTTACACAACACACAATACAACAGCACTGTGTATTGCGAAGACATACCTGATCTGTGAGGACATATTTTAAGAGACAATATAGCCCATATATTATACTTAGTAAAAGCTGATATTTGAGGACATATTACACCATGCAGTCAGTGAACAAGGAGCCAAATTTAATCATTGTTGGTTTTTTTACACAACATGACATTAATTTTCTCCTGATAAAAACAAAACAAAACAAACAAACAAAAAGAAATCAAATAAAAAACAAAAAAACAGTGAACTGCGCTGTTAACATTCACCGCATGTTCTGACCTTGGCGGCAACCAGCACCTTTAAACCCTCAAACAATGAAGGTCTGCAACAATTTCCTACACATCATTTGACTGTTTTTTCTTGTTCAGAGTTATGCCCCGATTCCTGACAAAGTCTCTGATATTTTGAACAGACCGACTAGCCAGAGCAGGATGTTCAGCAGTCTTGCACTGCTGGCATTCAATCATGGTGGCTAGTTCCCCTTGGCAATGTGTTCATTAAAATGTCTCATCACTGCTGCGACCTCTTTTTGAGACCACTTCTGTTTCTGTTTCCTCCTAGGATCCCTTTCCACAGCATTTTTCAGAGACACTACAAAAGGGGAAAACAGACTGTCAATGGCAACCCAAACTCTAGGGTTAACATTTTATTTTCTTTACATTTGTTATGTCACTTACTAAATCTACAACTTCAAAGCAATGTAAACTAGGGATGAAGCAATCCAACTTTTTTATCTCCTGGAAATGTACTGGTCAACTCATGGTACTGGTACTGGACAATACCATGTAGTGATCAAATGCCAATGCTCTCTCTTCCCCATATTTAAAATGTGTACAACTGACTGCGATCAACATTAGCTCATCACAGCAAATTAACAAAGCAGAACAACAAAGGAGCCACCTGCAGTGAAAAAGCCATTTGAGTAACAGAATGACTGGCAGCATATTATGATAAAAACAATATGATGAACCTTCGATTGCTGTGGCACTAAAAACTGAGATGGTGGCTCACCATGACTCTCTGAACTGATAGTAAAACACACTATTTTAGAATATCAGTGATGAAGAAACTGCATTACTTTGGATTGGACACGTCTGGATGATATCCACTTAATACCATTTGTGACAGAAACAGATCCAGTGGTTCAGAGCATCCCTAATTTTTAATTAAATTTTTCAATAAACTTAAACCTACCCTAAGCATTAACTGCTAAAAAACATCAAAAGTCACCATAAAAATGAGAAGCCATACTTGTGATAGCATTTTCATGTAATATTAATGTTTATACAGTAATGTGTCATGTCAGTCATGTGAGGACAAAACTGCCTGGACACAGCTCCAATCCAGCCTGAAAGGAGTTCAGCCTCCACTCTCAACAAAGTGATTCAGTGGTCTTGTGTATGTGTTGTGTGCATTTACCAGGTTGTTCATGCCCATCCCTTATCCTGTCGTGCTCTTTGACCCTACCATCAGTGTTCTCGTTACACGCTGCAAAAGAGGAAAGAATGTATCCATGTCAACCAAAACACTAGTGTTAATATTTATTTAATCTTATGTCTCCAAAGCAATGTAAACTGCATTTTCAAAACATTCTACAGCAACTGGCTAGGAGATGTATAAAGTCATCTGGAAAGAGAAATCATAAAAGTGATGGCAAAGTGATGGAGTTGAATTTATATGTAATAGTAGTGCTTGAGTGAGAGAGACAAATCTGACATAGGTTCATTTTGGGGACAAGCAGCAAGCGGTATCAGGGCTTTCATATGAAACTGTATGGTCCAACAAAGACAATTAAAGGCACAAATTTTATCTTCAAAGTTTGGTGTTGTTGACATTGACTAGCATTAAAATAGCTTTAAAAGTGGCCTGCTAGTTAAAAATGTCTATTCCTGTCATACCTGTAGATGTGCCTTCTAGGGCGGTGTCAATATCTGAGTTGAAAATAAAAAGTTGATTAAGAATACACCATAACATACAGTAGTATTACTTAGCTTACATGCAATGAATCAAACATCGATGAGCATGCTGGTGGATGGAGGAAGGGGGTCATACCGTCTGAGGTGCATGGAGGGTCCTGAACAGGTTGCCTGGCTCTCTCCATCCCTGCAGAATGTATAGTATAGCTCAGTATTGTTGGTCATGTGTTATATGCAGGTTAATGCAAAATCAAATACTTCATAAACAAAAACAAACAGTTTATAAACAGGTGTGCTTAGAGACACCCACACAGTCTGTACGCCCATGAGCTTCTGCTTTGCATGCTTGCGCAATTACTGGAGTGCATCATACCCTACCTACAGTCCTGATGTGGACTTCAATAATTGTACGATTATACAAATAATTTGTACGATTAAGTGCACTTACCCGTTTTTGTCTGTGGGTATGTGGGGGGATCCTCTTCCTCCTCCCCCTCCTCCTCACTGTCCTCACTTTGTTCGTTATCAGTCAAGTCTATGTTATCTAAGAAAAAGTGTATATTTTAAATGTCAAAGAAGTTTAGTATTGGAAATGTTAATTGAGTTACAACCATAATACATAACGATCAATCTGAATATTACCTTGTTAAAGTTATGAAGTCACTATGCTAAAGATTAGTTATATTTTGCTACAATAAAAATGTCTCTTAGCAATGCTGGTAATCCTATCCTTGATGCTAACCTACAAAATACAACTATCAACAACTCTAAATAGCAATACCTTCAATTTCAATCTCTTCAAGTGTTTTGCCTTGAAGATTTGTAAGGGACCCTTTCTCCATGGCAAGAAGTAGTTTGGATATTTTGGCCAGCTGGGTTGTAGCCTCTGGAAGCCTGTAATATTCTGCATGGACACGAATATCATGGCCTAGGAAGTCGGCAACTTGGTCCAACTCGTGGTTTTTGAGGTTCAGGACTTGTGACAAAGTTGCAACATGTTTGCGTAACTGCGTCAACCTGAGGAGTTCGGGGTTCTGTGCGCCACACTCATTCGCAGAAATCCTCAGACAGTCCTGTCCTCTGTAAGGAGTCAAGCAATGAGGTCGTGCGAAGAGGAATATGTTTTCTTCTGGAACTCCACATTCTCTTCTTTTGCTTATGAGGTGTGTTAAGGCATCAACCATGTCTGGTGATAGCAGCACGGCAACTTTGCGTCCTCTTTTACCCCTAATTTCCACACGACTGAAATGTCTACAAAGTTTTTGTTCAAACTTTGTAAGGCCAACAGCAACATCTTTATGTAGGGCGGTTGTGTCCCTCTCGAGGAAGCCTTTTAGGTGCATCTTTGCAACTTCTCCTCCACGTCTTCGGTTAAATAGTATTATTTTTGCCAGAGTTGCTTTGCAAAGTTCACCATAGACTTGTGGAGTTGGCATCTTTCCCAAGTTCTCAGAAGCTAAACCTGCAGTCTTTTCAAGATGTTGGTGAAGACGTTGCACGTCCTCTGTGAAAGGCAGAGTGGATGGCTTGTTAAAGTGTGCCTCATTCAAGGTGGTCAAAGCTGTGTGTGAGACAAGTTCAGACCACTTTGTAGTATACAGTGTTTTGAAAGTCTGGGTTGACTTTACCAGCTCACTGTCTTCTGCCATTAGAGCTCTGCAGTGTAGGATGTCACATATCTTTTGCAAAGAGTGACCCAACTTAAGTGTGAGGCTTGGAGTTTGGTAGCAGTGCTTTTCTTCATCAAACCCAGACACGTTCTTGACAGCTTGGATAACCTTATGAAAATTTGCAGGTCTTACAGCATCCTCAAGGGTATATATTGAAAATTCTCTGCGCAGTGTCAGCAGAAGTCTTCCAACTTCGCGGAGCTTCTGTCGAATATAGTCATATTTGGTGGGATCCTGTCCGTGTTTATTGAAAAATGACTGGGCCAGCTGAAGAATGCAGAAGTCACTACGCACAGCAGCAGAAATGTCATCGTCTTTCATCACAGTTAACAGCTTCCAAACACCTTGGGATATCTGTTGACACAGCGCTGACTCCGTCATTGTGGCCAAAGACAAGACCCTAGTTCTTCCCGACTCTGTATTGGCTTCCACTGGTTTTGACAGACATTTTCGAACATGTCGCCACAGATCCTTCCGAAGATACATAGCCTGGCAATACATGCAGTGCATATAATCTTTTGGATCATACTTTTTCTTTGGTTCACGTTTAAATTTTAGCAGTCCAGTCCCACTCGCTAAAACCTCTGTGTTGTGTTTGTAGTTCCCTTTGTTCCGTAGTTTGTCCAGCTTTTTCTTGCGTTCTTTGGAGTCCTTTGGGAGTGCCAAAACTTGAGCAACCTCCACACTTGTCTTCTCATGGGTTTTTAAGTGACGTGTAAATTTTAACTGTGGCTTTCCACAAATGTAGCAGTAAGTTTTATTACTTACTGAAGAGGATGTGTTTGAAGACTGTATGCACTGATCTTCCCCTGTTTCTGTGCTATCCTTAACAGATGTGTCTTCAGTATTGCCAGTCCTAACTTTAGCCTGTACTCCTGATACTTGCTTGTCTTCCCTACAAGTCTTTTCAGGCTGCGTTGTGCTGACTGTAGACTCACTGCAGGACACTTCAATATTCCGTACTTCTGAGAGTTGTTTAGCATGCACAGATTTTGAAGGCCCTGCATTGCTTTCCCATGAACTGTCTGAATCATTGTAAGAATCAGGTACATATTCCTCCTCTGATAAATTGTCTTCACTTGGACTTGGTTCTTGAGAAAACTGATACATATAAAAAGAATTTTAAAAACGTTACTACATTGTTCCTTTTAGGTACATAACTTTAAGAATAATTCCAAAATACACTTACCAGTGGTAGGGGATCAAGCTCGGTCTTCATGTTTTGAACATAACAGGATTTGTGCCAGAAGCAGGAGCAAACTAGACAGAGGATATTAAGAACTTAAGAAGAAAGTTGGTGCATGCACTTAAATTAATACGTATTTGCCTGCATCCAAAGGATTAAATTATGCATTTGAGAAGTAGTAAGATGACATTTGAACATTTCAAGTTACCATTAAGTCTTAACCTCTGTAAATATTTGTAGAAAACTGCTTTACACATATGAAGTTTCCTTTGTGAGAATTTGAGAAGTTGTTCTAATAGTGGATCCTGGTGAACCAAAACATTTAAAAAAGGTCAAAGCGAAACACTAAACTGCCACCTTCACCGAAATATCATTCAGAAAAGAAAAAAAGACCATAGTAATAATTGTGTTTATAGTAAAGCATTCATGAATACATAATTTCTTTATCAAAACAAAATACTCACCTTTACATCTCACACCAAGCCACTTAAGAGGGGAAAAGGGTCCACGACAACTGGCACATCTGTCCAAGCTTGGTACTACTGAGGAGACCAAGTCATGTTTACAGTTCTGTTGACAAAAACAGTGATTATGAGATTACATTATAAATACCAAATTACACGTCATCTGATTTGATGAAGAAACTTGCATTTCAAAACACTGTCTTTACTGTCTGAATGAAAAATAATTACAGAAAAATTGTACTTTAGCACTGACAGGTGTAGAAATATTAATAACTTGCCTGATTAGTGTAGACAGTATGATAGTCAGCCATCACCGGTGTCATGTCTGTGACAAGAGAATGCATCTCACCCAATAGCTAAGAAAAATAATACATAAAATAAAATAAGTTACACACACTCTGAACAATTAAAGACACAGTGAAATCAAAAATAAATTTTCTAATTCTAAGTTCTAATTATATGTCCCTGTGTTAATTGTTCAGTTCTCTTTTGTAATATCCCAAAAATATCCAAAAAACAATTGTATTTCTTTATTTTTTTTTTAGCAAACTCCCTCTCCTGTCTCTACCTGTTAAACATTTTCATATT